>JAVGWX010000018.1:600000-771604 GCA_036924085.1 Ariolimax columbianus | reverse complement strand
GGTCTGAGACATGACTATAGGGGGTCTGAGACATGACTATAGGGGGTCTGAGACATGACTATAGGGGGTCTGAGACATGACTATAGGGGTCTGAGACATGACTATAGGGGGTCTGAGACATGACTATAGGGGGTCTGAGACATGACTATAGGGGTTCTGAGACATGACTATAGGGGGTCTGAGACATGACTATAGGGGGTCTGAGACATGACTATGGGTTCTGAGACATAACTATGGGTTCTGAGACATGACTATAGGGGGTCTGAGACATGACTATAGGGGGTCTGAGACATGACTATAGGGGGTCTGAGACATGACTATAGGGGGTCTGAGACATGACTATAGGGGGTCTGAGACATGACTATAGGGGGTCTGAGACATAACTATAGGGGTTCTGAGACATGACTATAGGGGGTCTGAGACATGACTATAGGGGGTCTGAGACATGACTATAGGGGGTCTGAGACATGACTATAGGGGGTCTGAGACATGACTATAGGGGGTCTGAGACATGACTATAGGGGGTCTGAGACATGACTATAGGGGTTCTGAGACATGACTATAGGGGGTCTGAGACATGACTATAGGGGGTCTGAGACATGACTATAGGGGGTCTGAGACATGACTATAGGGGGTCTGAGACATGACTATAGGGGTTCTGAGACATGACTATAGGGGGTCTGAGACATGACTATAGGGGGTCTGAGACATGACTATGGGTTCTGAGACATAACTATGGGTTCTGAGACATGACTATAGGGGGTCTGAGACATGACTATAGGGGGTCTGAGACATGACTATAGGGGGTCTGAGACATGACTATAGGGGGTCTGAGACATGACTATAGGGGGTCTGAGACATGACTATAGGGGGTCTGAGACATGACTATAGGGGGTCTGAGACATGACTATAGGGGGTCTGAGACATGACTATAGGGGGTCTGAGACATGACTATAGGGGGTCTGAGACATGACTATAGGGGGTCTGAGACATGACTATAGGGGGTCTGAGACATGACTATAGGGGGTCTGAGACATGACTATAGGGGGTCTGAGACATGACTATAGGGGGTCTGAGACATGACTATAGGGGGTCTGAGACATGACTATAGGGGGTCTGAGACATGACTATAGGGGGTCTGAGACATGACTATAGGGGGTCTGAGACATGACTATAGGGGTTCTGAGACATGACTATAGGGGGTCTGAGACATGACTATAGGGGGTCTGAGACATGACTATGGGTTCTGAGACATAACTATGGGGTCTGAGACATGACTATAGGGGGTCTGAGACATGACTATAGGGGGTCTGAGACATGACTATAGGGGGTCTGAGACATGACTATAGGGGGTCTGAGACATGACTATAGGGGGTCTGAGACATGACTATAGGGGGTCTGAGACATGACTATAGGGGGTCTGAGACATGACTATAGGGGGTCTGAGACATGACTATAGGGGGTCTGAGACATGACTATAGGGGTTCTGAGACATGACTATAGGGGGTCTGAGACATGACTATAGGGGGTCTGAGACATGACTATGGGTTCTGAGACATAACTATGGGTTCTGAGACATGACTATAGGGGGTCTGAGACATGACTATAGGGGGTCTGAGACATGACTATAGGGGGTCTGAAACATGACTATAGGGGGTCTGAGACATGACTATATGGGGTCTGAGACATGACTATAGGGGGTCTGAGACATGACTATAGGGGTTCTGAGACATGACTATAGGGGGTCTGAGACATGACTATAGGGGGTCTGAGACATGACTATGGGTTCTGAGACATAACTATGGGTTCTGAGACATAACTGTATGGGTTCACAGACAAGACTTGAAGGTTTCAGAGAGATGACTCTAGTCCGATGAGAGAATGTGATGAAAGTATATTTTAAAACTGAACTTCCACTTCGGGCAGAGACCAAACAGTCTTCTGCGCCCGTACCCAGTTTACAGGTAAGAATGTGTATTCGTACAGACATATCGTAGTTTGATTATTGAACATTGTCGCTATTCAGTTTGGGCTGGGCGCAGTGCATAGAGTCACATGACATCTGTCAATAGAGTATCGTCAACGATTATTAGAAGATGACATTTAGACCTGACTATTGATCTTCAGCTATTAAACGCTGTAATTGATGTTGGTACATGCTGTACTTGATGGTACACGCTGTACCTTATCTTGGTACATGATGTACTTGTTGTTGGTACACGCTGTACTTGATGTTGGTACATGCTATACCTGATGTTGGTACACACTGTACTTGATGTTGGTACATGCTGTACTTGATGTTGGTACACACTGTACTTGATGTTGGTACATGCTGTACTTGATGTTGGTACATGCTATACCTAATGTTGGTACACGCTGTACTTGATGTTGGTACACGGTGTACTTGATGTTGGTACATGATGTACCTGATGTTGGTATATATGGACACGAGACAGACAGATAAGACAAGCATACACAGACAGGCAAACAGACGGACGGATGTACGGACAGACAGGCAGACATACAGAGACTGACAGAGACGGGCACACAGACATACAAAATCAGACAGACAAGCAGACAGAGACAGACAAACAGAGACAGGCATACGGACATACAAAGACAGACAGGCAGACACACAGAAACAGAGAGCATGTCCTACCAGTTGAATGTTTCCAGGCCTTCCACAGGTCATCAACACTGATGAGCTTGTCATTGTTATGAAACAGCGAGTGTCGCTCAAACCCATCGGTGTACTGCAGCTCGTCCCGGAGAAACTGTGAACGAGAGAAGGGTCAGGTTGGTAGGGGCTACAATTAGCTCTGAGAATAGTACCATAGAGGAACTAGTACAGGTGTATATCAAGTGTACCATGTATTAGATGGTAGGAGAGCTAACTAAAATAGTACCATAGAGGAACTAGTCCAAGTGTATGTCAAGTGTGTCATGTTTGGTAGGAGAGCTAACTAGAATAGTACCATAGAGGAACTAGTCCAAGTGTATGTCAAGTGTGCCATATATTAGATGGTAGGAGAGCAACTAGTCCAGGTGTATGTCAAGTGTGCCATGTATTAGACGGTAGGAGAGCTAACTGGAATAACACCATAGAGGAACTAGTCCAGATGTATATCAAGTGTGCCATGTATTAGATGGTAGGAGAGGTAACTAGAATAGTACCAAAGATGAACTAGTCCAAGTGTATGTCAAACATGTTAATAGTGAGGCAGATAATCTACTCAATCAGTACTTTCGCAGTCTACACAAAAGAGGACCGCTCTAAGATCCCAGAGCCTTTATATATTTTTCAAAAAGACATGTATACAGCGGGATTGAGATTAATCTGTGTTACAGAGGAAATGGGTTTTTTTGTTTGTCAATTGGAGGGGTTGAAAGTGGATAAATGTCCCAGGTCTAGATGGTATGCATGCAAAACTGTTGTTTAAAATGAGAGACTAGCAAAACCATTGGCTATATTATGTTCTCAATCACTGACAGAAGGGATTGTTTCACGGGATTGGAAAGGCGCAGGAGTGATTCCCTTATTCAAAAAAGACAAAAAATCAGATCCAGCAAATTATAGATCGGTGAGTTTATCGAGCATAGTCTGTACATTGTTACAGTCAATAATCGGTTTTGTGACAAATTTTGTTCTTGATATATAAAAATGATTTGGACATGGGATCAATGATTGCAAAATTCGCTGCAGTAGTGTCTCGTCTAAAGCAGAAATGGTTACATTGAGGTCGGATTTAGATAAAATTCGAGATTGGTCTGTAAGCTGGCAAATGGAGTTTAATGTCGATCACCACAGTCATCCACATGGGTAGATCCAATATGGAACATAATTACAGAATGGGCGAGAACAATTTTAGAATGAAGGAAAATGACCTATGGGTTATAATAGATCATACAGGTAAAGTGAGTGACCAAGTCCAGGTAGCAGTGAAAACGGCAAATGCAATGTTAGGTATGATAAAAAGAAATATTAAACATAGGAGCAAGGAAGTGATAGTCAAACTGTATAAAGCATTAGTTAGACCTAGATTGGAGTACTGTGTACAGGTGTGGAGTCCTTATCGTAGAGGGGATATAAACATGCTGGAAAGGATACAAAAAAAGAGCTACAAAGCTGATAGGGGGAATTCCAGATTTACAGTTATGAGGAAAAGCTCTGAAAAACTGGCCTACAGTGTCAGGAAAAGAGAAGAATTCGATGCGACTGAATACATCTTTATAAGATAATAAAAGGAACGAATAAATTAGACTATAACAATTTTTTTTCAAAATGCAACCACCTACAAAAACAAGAGGATATAGCTACAAATTAACTAAAGAAAGGTCCAGATTAAATATTAGGAAATATTTTTTAGTCACAAAGTGGTGAATGCGTGGAATGCATTGCCACAGGAAGTAGTGGAGGCAGGGACAATTAATGCATTTAAGAATATATTGGATGCGCATAGTTTTTAGAGCAACGTAATGTAAATGAAATTGGTTGTATACAGAATCTGCACAGTCTTCTAAACCAGTATAAAGACATTAAGTTAATTCAAGTGTGCTGTGTATTAGACGGTAGGAGATCTGACTAGAATAGTCCTATAGAGGAACTAGTGCAAGTGTATATCAAGTGTGCCATGTATTAGACGGTACGGCAATACAACATAATAATGAGATACGGTGAAGGAAGTAGAACCAGCAGACGACACAATCAATGAACAATATGATGTTTGGACTGACCGCTGAGTGCCATGGACTTTTAGGAGGGCACGGAATATGTTTTCATGAACTACGTCCAGTCATTCAATGATATATACTTAGCTCCTTGTTATCTGCTCTACACAATACAATAACCACCAGTTTTCATTACAATTTGTTCTCTTAATGTGTTCTTGTTTCTGTAAGAAACTTCTACAACACCAAACACCTGTTACGTTAGAAATAAGTGGATTAGGGGTTGCTTTAGCGGTCAATAATGACACAAAAACAGCAGTAATCTGTTGGTGATACCATCTGGAGGAGAGTGGCTTCCATGTCAGTAATGTGAAAACATGCAGTTGCTACTGTCACCTTGCATCGATTTATATTGTAAAATGTATATTCAAGCTATGCCGACAAGACTCTCATTCCCATGCCTTCCCTTCCGCCATCCTTAAACATGTGTTCTCTCGCTTTCCTGCTGTTATCTTTCCTTGCTGGCGTCAATTTAGCTCCCACCTAGTTGCACTGTTTTACTGCCGTCTGAGAAAATCGGCACTTGGACTGGGGCAAACGGGTGATGAAAGTCTTTAAAACGCATGATTTCGATACATGGCGGCTGTTGCCCATTTCACGTCTCTTCTCAGACGAAGTCGATCGATTTACACGGTTCTACCAATGGGATTCACAGGTCGGTTGATGAAGTACATAAATGGATAAAAGGTACGTCAGTACGCAGACAGGTAGAAGGAATGTCTTATAATTTAAAGCAAACTAACCCACCAGCAGACAGACACAGATAGATTAGACGTAGACTACTTCCCAACAACAGACAGGTAGATAAGATACGATTGGCCACGGTTTCTCAGTCTGTTTTTGCTCGTCGCTATCACAGCTGAGTTTTATTTACATATGCTGCCGTCTCTTACTTCAAGCAAACAGTAAGCCATTTAGCAGGTAGAAAGAGAGAACGACAGGAAGACATATACTAGACATGAAGACAGGACGGCAGACAGACATACATAGTAGATAGGAAGACAGGACGGCAGACAGACATACATAGTAGATAGGAAGAGAGGACGGCAGACAGACATACATAGTAGACAGGAAGAGAGGACGGCAGACAGACATACATAGTAGATAGGAAGAGAGGACGGCAGACAGACATACATAGTAGATAGGAAGAGAGGACGGCAGACAGACATACATAGTAGATAGGAAGAGAGGACGGAAGACAGACATACATAGTAGATAGGAAGAGAGGACGGCAGACAGACATACATAGTCGATAGGAAGAGAGGACGGCAGACAGACATACATAGTCGATAGGAAGAGAGGACGGCAGACAGACATACATAGTAGATAGGAAGAGAGGACGGCAGACAGACATACATAGTAGATAGGAAGAGAGGACGGCAGACAGACATACATAGTAGATAGGAAGAGAGGACGGCAGACAGACATACATAGTAGATAGGAAGAGAGGACGACAGACAGACATATACTAGACATGAAGAGAGGGCGACAGACAGACATATTCTACACATGAAGAGAGGACGACAGACAGACATATACTAGACAGCAAGACAGGACGACAGACAGACATATACTACACAGCAAGAGAGGACGACAGACAGACATATACTAGACATGAAGAGAGGACGACAGACATAAATATACTAGACATGAAGACAGGACGGCAGACAGACATACATAGTAGATAGGAAGAGAGGACGACAGACAGACATATACTAGACATGAAGAGAGGGCGACAGACAGACATATTCTACACATGAAGAGAGGACGACAGACAGACATATACTAGACAGCCAGACAGGACGACAGACAGACATATACTACACAGCAAGAGAGGACGACAGACAGACATATACTAGACATGAAGAGAGGACGACAGACATACATATACTAGACAGCAAGAGAGGACTGCAGACAGACATATACTAGACAGCAAGAGAGGACGACAGACAGACATATACTAGACAGCAAGAGAGGACGACAGACAGACATATACTAGACAGCAAGAGAGGACGGCAGACAGACATATACCAGACAGCAATAGAGGACGGCAGACAGACATATACTAGACAGCAAGAGAGGACGGCAGACAGATATATACTAGACAGCAAGAGAGGACGACGGGCAGACATATACTAGACATGAAGAGAGGACAACAGACAGACAGACATATACTAGACAGCAAGAGAGGACGGCAGACAGACATATACTAGACAGCAAGAGAGGACGGCAGACATATATATACTAGACAGCAAGAGAGGACGACAGGCAGACATATACTAGACATGAAGAGAGGACAACAGACAGACAGACATATACTAGACAGCAAGAAAGGACGGCAGACAGACATATACTAGACAGCAAGACAGGACGACATACAGACATATACTAGACATGAAGAGAGGACGATAGACATTCATATACTAGACAGCAAGAGAGGACGGCAGACAGACGTATACTAGACAGCAAGAGAGGACGGCAGACAGACATATACTAGACATGAAGAGAGGACGACAGACAGACATATACTAGACAGCAAGAGAGGACGGCAGACAGACATATACTAGACATGAAGAGAGGACGACAGACATACATATACTAGACATGAAGACAGGACGGCAGACAGATATACATAGTAGATAGGAAGAGAGGACGACAGACAGACATATACTAGACATGAAGAGAGGGCGACAGACAGACATATTCTACACATGAAGAGAGGACGACAGACAGACATATACTAGACAGCAAGAGAGGACGACAGACAGACATATACTAGACATGAAGAGAGGACGACAGACATACATATACTAGACAGCAAGAGAGGACTGCAGACAGACATACTAGACAGCAAGAGAGGACGACAGACAGACATATACTAGACAGCAAGAGAGGACGACAGACAGACATATACTAGACAGCAAGAGAGGACGGCAGACAGACATATACTAGACAGCAAGAGAGGACGGCAGACAGACATATACTAGACAGCAAGAGACGACGGCAGACAGATATATACTAGACAGCAAGAGAAGACGGCAGACAGACATATACTAGACATGAAGAGAGGACGACAGACAGACATATACTAGACATGAAGACAGGACGGCAGACAGACATACATAGTAGATAGGAAGAGAGGACGACAGACAGACATATACTACACAGCAAGAGAGGACGACAGACAGACATATACTACACAGCAAGAGAGGACGACAGACAGACATATACTAGACATGAAGAGAGGACAACAGACAGACAGACATATACTAGACAGCAAGAGAGGACGGCAGACAGACATATACTAGACAGCAAGACAGGACGGCAGACAGACATATACTAGACAGCAAGAGAGGACGGCAGACAGACATATACTAGACAGCAAGAGAGGACGGCAGACAGACATATACTAGACATGAAGAGAGGACGACAGACAGACATATACTAGACATGAAGACAGGCATGCAGACAGACATATACTAGACAGCAAGAGAGGACGGCAGATGAACATACATATAGACATAGACAACGATAACATCAAACCGAGTCAGTCGATACATTAGGGGTCGGCTCTGCCTTGACAAAACTCAAGTCCGAGAACAAGGAGGCTATTGACAGCGCTCATTATGTCATGGCATGCTAGTGACGTTTGTTCTTAGCTGACATGGGCCGCTATATTATAACCAAGAAGCGATAGCTGATCGCATGTATTTGATGGTCACGTCAACAGACGTAATATGACAATGGAATGGAGAGACTTGATGGAAATTTGACAGTATCGCAGCTCAAATAATTGTACTGACATCTAGGACGTATTTCTGGATGATCTATCCTACATAGTCAGGTATGTACTGTCCTCAATCATTCAATGATTGAACATTCCCTGCATAATGCATGCACTGATCACGTGACTCCACCCACTCAGTTTGTTACAGTTTGAAAGCGTTCTTCTTCTTCTTCTTCTTCTGCGTACACAGTCAGACAGTAACCATTATTTTCTCGAAAAAAGCGGCGGTCATCCTGAGACTCTCGCCACTACCATAAAGCTTGTCTTGCAGTTCCACTGGCAATGGCCACATCTGCTCTCTCTGATCCTCGTATGTCGGGCAGTTCTGCAGCAGATGTTCAGTCGTTATTTTACCAGTACCGCACGGGCATTCGTCGGTACACCCTATCTTCAATTTGTTGAATAGGTGGTACCTCAGTCTATTGTGGCCAGTGCGAAGTCTGAAGACAACGACATGCTCTCTTCGGTTCAACTGGTAATAGGCATCGTTTTTGGTGTAACCAGTATGTTCGGTTTCCCATTTGGTCATGTATCTGGCTTTGATAAGCCGTTTTGACTCTTCGTACGTCATACTGGTATCTGTTTGTGGTAGCCTTGCACCTTCTTTTGCCAGTCTGTCTGCCTCCTCGTTGCCTTGGATGTTGCAGTGTGACGGAACCCACTGTACCACTACCCTTTTTGGTGCGGACTGCTGGCACAGTTTGCAGAGTGCTGCTCTTAAGTCATTAAGCTCAGTGTTTTTCTGGCTTTTTAGCGCTGTGACTACTTCGAGAGCATCTGTCAGCAGGACTATATGGCTCTCATTTTCACTGTGTGTTACCATTTCTTCCACTGCCGCCCTCAGTGCCTCTGCCTCTGCTCTGAAATTGCTTGTGTACTTATAAGTAGCGAATGACAGTGTTATTTTTCTGCCATTTGGTAGGTTCAAGAATGCTCCTGCCCCTCCGTTCTGTGTAGTGTTTGTTACAGAACCGTCGGTGTATGCATGGGTCCAGTCCATGCTTGGGTAGCTTTTCGTTATGAAGCTTAGGGTAGTGTCTCTCCTTTCTTTTTCACTCTGGCAGTTTTTGTTTGCAATACCTGGTATATTTTCTACCACCTCTGGAAATATATCCTGCCTCCAAGTAGGTTTTCGTACAGTAGTGATGGGTTTTGGTGTTGTTAGTGCGTTTATGGGATCTTCGTGCATCTTTGCTTTGGCTATTTCTGCAAAGTTTCTCCGCTTTAGTTTCCCATTTCCCAAATTATTTAGTCTCTGGTACATTGGATGGTCCGTCAGTCTTCTGAGTTTCTCTGACTGCAGCTGGGCTCTGCAGTCTCTTCTATCGGTCATGGATTGCAGTTTTGTAATCTTTTCAAGTTCTACAATTGGCGTTGACTTCATGCCACCTGTTATAATTCTCATGGCTTGGTTTTGAAGTTTGTTAACTTTATCGAAGTTCGCCTTCGCTGCGGTTGTCCATGCCGCAATGCCATACTCGAGAACTGGTCTCACTCTTCCAGTGTACAGTTTCTTTAGTATGCCTTCGTCTGCTCCCCAGCTTGTGCCAGCAAGTTTCCTCATGATCGCCATTCTTTCTCTGGCTTTCATTCGGTTTCTCTCAATCTGACTTTTCCATGTCATGCGCCGATCAAATGTGACTCCCAGATAGGTTGGGTTGTCGTTTGGCTGCAGGATTTTGCCATTCAGACTTAATTTGGTACTTTGGGGTTTTAATGAGAGCGAGAATATTGTGCACGTGGTTTTCTCCTCGTTTATTTTGACCAGCCATGAGTTCGCCCACTCTTCTAGCGATGTTAGGGCCGTCTGCATCCGATTTCTTGCTATGGTGAGATTCTTTTCAGAGGTCCACATAGCCAGATCGTCTGCAAACATTGAGCTATGGACTCTTCTTGGTATATTCTCTGTAATATCGTTTATATATACCAGGAAGAGTGTGGGTGACAATACTCCCCCTTGGGGTACTCCCTGCTCGAGTGTCACCTTTTTGCTCATCTGCCCTTGTACTTGGACTCTGGCCGTTCTTTGTTTGAGGTAGTGGTTGATCCACTTGTACATCTTCCCACAGACATCACTTCTTCTTAGCTTGACTCTAAGTCCATCCTTCCAGACTTTGTCAAATGCCTTTTCCAGATCCACCCAAACAGCTACTGTGTGTTTCTGTGCCTGGTAGGCATCTTCTATCTCCTGGGCTATGAGGATGACCCGGTCCTCAGTGGATCTGTGCTGTCTAAAGCCGGCTTGCTGTGGAATTAGTATTCGTTTTTCTTCCAGATGCCACATCAGTCTGGTGTTTATCATCCGTTCCATCAGCTTGCCGACACAGCTCAGTAGGCTTATGGGCCTGTATCCATTTGGATCTGTTTTGTCCTTCCCTGTTTTTGGTACTGGTACCAGTATTGCATCTTTCCATGCCTGGGGTACAATACCCCTTTTCCAGCTTTGGTTCAGGACTGATAGTAGTTTCTTCTTCGCTGTTTGGCCCAGCCCCATCAGCATTTCGTTTGTTATCCCGTCTTTTCCGGGAGATTTCCTTTTCTTTAGTGTTCTCAAAGCCTCTTCCATTTCGCGCATTGTTAGTTTGGCCATCATGTGCTCTTCAGGAGCCGTATTTATGTTTCCGTGTCCCTTTAGCTCTTCGCTAATGTCTGTATGCTTATCTGCAGGGACCTCGATGTGGTTTGCTCTGGCATAGTGATCGACAAAGGCGTTTGCGGCTTTCTTACCTGTGATCAAGTTCTCGCCCTGCTTGATAGTAATTTGTTTATTTGACGGGGTTTCGTCATTCATGGCTCTGACTAGCTTCCATAGCTTGTTCCCTTCTTTGTCCAGGTTCAGACTTTCCGTTTTATTTTTCCAACTTTCTCTTGCTGTTTGCTTGAGAGTGTGTTTGTACTTCGCCGCGGCGGCTTTGAGGGCGATGTTTGCCTCCATGGATTTTTCTCGTTCTGCCATGTTCCTAGCATTTGTTACTGCATCTTCCACTTTCTGTAACTCATCATTCCAGTAGGGCTTATAGTTTTTCCTAGCTCCTATTGGGATGGTTTCAGTGGCGGCTTGCATTATTGCATTGCTTAGGCTCTCCACCATGGGCTTCATTTTGGTGTTTCGTGTGTTGATGGTTTCACACAGCCCATCTGTCAGGATTGCAAATCTGTCCCAGTCGGCTCGTTTGTAATTCCAACGTGGGAGCGGTTTTGTTTCCTGTGGGCCTACTTCCATGTCAATGGTTAGCCTGATCGGCCTGTGGTCGCTACCTGCCAGTTGGTTTAGCACCTGGCGGTCTATTTTATAGTGTATGTCCTGTGTGGAGAAGGCCAAATCTGGAGTCGAGGTGGTATGCCATGTTCTTGAATAGAAGCTAGGGCTATCCTCCGGCCTATTGATTAGGGAGAGATTTGCATCTATCTCCCAATCTTCCACTTCGTCACCTCTACTGTCTGTGTCAGAGTATCCCCATCTCTCCGAGTGGCTGTTGAAATCTCCAACTACTATGCAGTTGGAGTCTCTGACCTCCATACTCGAGAGAGATAGGTCTCTATTTGGTGGTCCGTACAGATTGAAAATGCGGAGCTTCGTCTCTTGAGCCATTATGTCAACTCCTACAATTTCTGCTTGTCCGGTGTGATTGACAGGTACCGCGCTACTCGGTATGCTGTTTCTGGTCAGTATCAGGACCCCTCCTTTGTGGCCTTCTCTATCTAGACGGAAGGTTTGGTATCCTCTGATTGAGAATTTATGGTTATTGTTGAGGTGCGTTTCCTGGATACATGCCACGTCAATCTTACCTTCATGCAGGTGGTGTGTTAGGGAAAGTTTTTTGTTAATGACTCCCTCCGCATTCCACTGTAGTATTTTGAGGGTCTTGAAGTTTTGGCCAATAGACGTTGCCCCATAGCCATGTGCCTTGACTCCACGACACATGGGTGGGTGACCACCAGTAGTCAAGGGTGGGCCCCTTCGAGGCGTGAGGCCCGGCGCTATCGCTGCCTGGCGGGTCTCCTCAGGATGAGCGCCATACGTTTTTCTAATAGGTTGTACTGCCATCATACTGTGATTTACGTTGCACTGTTTTGTTAGGCTTGCGGCCCCGTGCATCCGATTTCAACAGGCGTTTCTGTAGGGATGCCCTCCTTAGCCTTTGGCTGTCCCCAGCCTATCTGCAAGGCAGCAGTTGTTTACGGTCAGAGTTTTCTCTCTTATGGAAGTTGTCTTACCAGACTATCGAGTCTTCACTACTCGTGTCTATAGGGTGCAATGATGATATGTGATGATATATGAGATGGACTGGTTTACCCGGAAGAGAGGCAGTCCAGTGTGTCTGTATCCCAGGATCGTCACGTCCTGCCAGAAACGTAGCATTTGCATGTGAGTGGGGTATCTCTTTTTCCCTTTATTTTCTTGGCTTCTATGCAGGGATTGTACGCCTAGCATTCCCCGCCACCTGGGGTGTTGACACAGTGGGGCAGGTGTGCAATGTCCGCTGGTCTGCATCTCTTCTGCGTCCAGCATGATAGTTATATGGCTGATAACGTACAGAGGTAGATATCGTAGCCGGAGTGCATTCAGCCAGAGGACAAGCCTGGTAATGTCACAGAGATGTTGATCGCCTGGTGTGCGAACAACTCTCATGGTCAGTGGTTGAGTCTTGACAGTTCACAGTGAGGTGGCTGCTCTACTGTTTTCGACACCCCGACCAGGTTCTAAGTCTTTGGTTGGTGTTTTTCGCACCCCATCGCCGTATAGGGTGAGTATCAAGCAGTTGTCCGCCCGCTTTGATTGGCGGGCGGCAAGGACCTCTTACTGTGGCTCTACCTGATAGGGCTGGGGCGCAAGCCCCAGGTCCCGAGCATGTAGGAGCCTCCCATTGCAGTGGTTTCTGAGATTTTGGGCGGGATTGCGGCTTACAAGGGTTCGGCCGTAATCCCCCACATGGTAGCCTCGCGCCCTTGGCTTATCAGCCTGGTACGTGGACCAGAGTGTCTGCGGCTCCTCTCGATTTGAGCTGGTTTTCCGTAGCAACGCGCTGTCATTTGTAGGGTAAAACTGACCTGTCTTCAGATGATCTATTTCCAGCACCCGTTCACTATTTGGTCAGACGAATTTATTGAGGGCTTTTGTTTGTCAATGACCAGGTATTTGGAATCTGCGGTTTCTGCGGAGTTAGACACGATTTCCGTAGCGTTCTTTCATTTGAGTGTTTGAGAGCTGACTTGTCATCCGTGAGTCTAATACCAGCGTACGTTCATTATTAGATCCAAACGGCAGTGCTCTCGATTTGTCAGTTGTTCTACAGTATTGGCGTGTTCAGTCAAATTAAGCCGCAGGTTCCACACCTGGTGGTGCCCTTCCGTCAATTCCCTTAGCGAGACAATCAAGTTTCTTAGAGGGTAGCCCCAAAATTTTCGAGGGTCTAATTCCAGCACATGTTCTCTATTAGACCCCACGAAGGTGTACTTTTTAATAGTCATTCTGCAGTATTGGCGTGTTAAGTTAACTTAGGTCTCAGGCTCCACTCCTGATAGTGCTCTTCCGTCAATTCCTTTATCAAACACTGGATGCAGACAAAACCGGGCCACAGGGGGCATAACCCCAGATTTCTGGGGGTCTAAGTCCAGCACCAGTTCCATATTACACCCCAGAAGAGTGGTCTCGGCATGTCAATCATTTCAGTGTTGGCCGTGTTGAGTCAAATTAAGCCGCAGGCTCCACTCCTGGTGGTGCCCTTCCGTCAATTCCTTTAAGTTTCAGCTTTGCAACCATACTTCCCCCGGAACCCAAACACTTTGGTTTCCCGGAAGCTGCCCGCAGAGTCATCGAAGCAACTCCTGCGGATCACTAGTCGGCATCGTTTATGGTCAGAACTACGACGGTATCTGATCGTCTTCGCGCCTCTGACTTTCGTTCTTGATTAATGAAAACATTCTTGACAAATGCTTTCGCAGTAGCTCGTCTTGCGGCGATCCATGAATTTCACCTCTAACGCCGCAATACGAATGCCCCCGTTTGTCCCTGTTAATCATTACCTCCAGTTCCGAAAACCAACAAAATAGAACCGAGGTCCTATTCCATTATTCCATGCACCATTATTCAGGCAGCCGAGGCCTGCTTTGAACACTCTAATTTTTTCAAAGTAAACGCGCCGGCCACCCAGGACGCTCAGCGAAGAGCACCCGTGGGAGAGAGCCGGCAGACGGTAGGGCAGGAGACAACGGGCAGTGAACCGGCGCGAGCCGGACCGCCCGCCTGCGCCTGAGATCCAACTACGAGCTTTTTAACTGCAACAACTTTAATATACGCTATTGGAGCTGGAATTACCGCGGCTGCTGGCACCAGACTTGCCCTCCAATAGATCCTCGTTAAAGGGTTTAAAGTGTACTCATTCCAATTACGGGGCCTCGAAAGAGTCCCGTATTGTTATTTTTCGTCACTACCTCCCCGTGCCGGGAGTGGGTAAGTTGCGCGCCTGCTGCCTTCCTTGGATGTGGTAGCCGTTTCTCATGCTCCCTCTCCGTTCGAAAGCGTTCAAGACAAGGTCACCAGACTGACTTGTGGCAGGTGTCGTGTCTGGCCCCAATCTGTTTGACTCTCACATGTTATTCTCCACCAGTTGGAATCCCACGCTATTGCAGATAAGCCTTGATATTTAACGGCCATAACAAACACATCATAACAACAACAACAACATGTTTACTCACAATTCTTGTCTTCTGTCTCCCACTGCCGGCCGACGCCTCTCCCCTAGTCCCTCTAAACACATTTGACACACGTGTCAAGTCTATGTTAGTTCACATAGGTATGGTACGAAAGCAGGGTTACAAAGGTCACCCTTTGCCAATTCTTTCTATTTAACGCCGCCTTCTTGAGCTCCGTCCACAAGACTGGTCGCTCTGCCTTAGTTTTCTGTTATACTTCTCTAGGCGCTGATCACACTCACCACCCCTTCATAACACTTCTCTCCCAACAATTATCTAACAATACTTCTCTCCCAACAATTATCTAACAATACTTCTCTCCCAACAATTATCTAACAACAATTATCTAACAACACTTCTCTCCCAACAATTATCTCCCAACAATTATCTAACAATACTTCTCTCCCAACAATTATCTAACAATACTTCTCTCCCAATACTTCTCTCCCAACAATTCTCTAACAATACTTCTCTCCCAACAATTCTCTAACAATACTTCTCTCCCAACAATTCTCTAACAATACTTCTCTCCCAACACTTCTCTCCCAACAATTCTCTAACAATACTTCTCTCCCAACAATTCTCTAACAATACTTCTCTCCCAACAATTCTCTAACAATACTTCTCTCCCAACAATTCTCTAACAATACTTCTCTCCCAACAATTCTCTAACAACACTTTGTTCAGACCCACTCAACCAAACTGACTATGCTAGACACTGTGGCTAATGGTTACCGTGACGAACAGCATACCTATCTCCCTTAGCCCTGCATTATTTCCCCTCTCAAACGTTGCTCGTCCATCGTAATCGATGACCACTTTGTCAGCATCCACTGTCAGCTGTTTCCATGAGTTTGAAGATAGCCAAATAAGCCAATTCTGGACCTTGAATTGTCTGTTGTACTTTGTACAGGGAGATAAGACACCTCCTTCCACCTGGGTTGAAGAAGGATTGGTGTGAGTTGACGTGCAGAGCGATCGTCTCTGGATGGCCTCATCAATTCTAGATGTCTCATTCTCTGAACACCCTCAGCAATAGTGTTCCGCCAGTATGTGCGATTGGTGGCGATTCTTTCCCAGTCATCGTGGTTAATACTGCACTAGATCTTTTTATTGTGTCCTTGCACCTTTTCCACCGCTTGCTCTTTTGCCATTTTGGAGTTCACCATTGAGCAGCTCTTTTGGTAGACGTTGATCCGACATTCGTACCACATGGCCAGCCCATCTCAGCTGTTCTGCACATAGCGTCGCAATCGTTGTAGGCATTTCACAGCATGGCAGAAAACATCGTACTGAAAAGAACCGGGGCTACCACACATCCCTGCTTCACACCGATAGTAAGACTAAAGGGGGCAGTGTAGTTTCCCTGATCAATAACTTGGGCACGCACGCCATCATGAAATTGTCGCACCGAATGTTGCCATAATTCTCTATAGACCGTTGCGGTTTACAGTATCAAACGAGGACGACCTGCCGAAGACGGATGTGTCGGACCGAAAGATGCAAATATCGCAGTCAAACTGTAAACTAGCGACACAACGCAAATCCGTTCTCCGGACTACATCCTGCTACCTGCAAAGCCCTGTTCAGGGCTTGGTAGCGTGAGAATGAGAATTAACGTAGAAGAAGAAGAAGTAATGTCCACAAACGTCGTATAGAGATAAACATTCTGTTCTGGACACTTCTCTTGGATCTGCTTTGCAACAAAAATCATATCGATGGTCCCACGGTTCTTCCTAAAGCCACATTGAGTCTCGGATAGTAACCCCTGCTCCATGTGAAGATCTAGTCTGCAGAAAAGAATGTTTGCAAGCACTTTTCCTCCTACGCACAGCAGAGATATCCCTCTGTGGCTATCACATATTTGTTTACTGCCTTAACTCTTATGTAAATGAACAATGGAAGCGTCATGTAATTCTTGTGGGATGCTCTTTTTCTTCCACATTTCGTAAAACAAATGAGTAAGCTTCTCAGCCTTTTTTTGGCCACCAGCTTTATAGATCTCTGCTGGGGTGGCGTCAGCTTTATAGATCTCTCCTAGAATGGCGTCAGCTCTCGGAGCTTTGCCGTTTACGAGGAGGTCAACTGCGGGCCTAGTTTCCTGCTCGATCTGGGGATCATCCATGCTCTCATTCATTTCTTTTTGTGGTAGATGATCAATTGCCTCTTCCTTAACAGTAGAGGGTATATTAAGAACCTTAGCAAAATGTTCAGCCCATCTTACCAGGTGCGTATCTTTCTCACTGATTACAGAATTGCCATCTTCACTTAGGAGCGGTGTCAGATGTAATTTGTACGAACCGAAAACAGCCTGCAGTGGACTGTAAGAATCCCTCAGATCATGCCCGTTAGCAAACGTCTGAATCTCATCAGCCTTCTGAATGAGATATCTTGCATATCGCGGAGCTGTCGCTGTACAGTCGCTCGAGCTCTTGTGAAGTCATTATTTTTGGTCACAGATGGAGGATCGTTAGTGTATGCACGGTGGGTGCGGTGCCTCTCGTCTAGCAGGGGCTTAATCAATTCACAGTTCTCATCAAACCAATTTTGATGGTTGTGTTTAGAGGTATCAAGAGCATCAAAGGGGAACATAGTGAACCATTTTGATAAAGGTGGCCCAACTGGATTCTATGTATGTCATAGTATTGTCCATTTTATTTAGCTAATATGTCAGAGTCTGAGTAAATGATTGTCGTGCGCAGTTATCTCTGATACAGAAGATGTTGAGACGTTTTGAGGTTATAGGTTTTGTGGGCGCCTAGGAGCTTGGATACGAAGGTTCATTTTAGAAATCACCAGGCTGTGGTCCGTCCAGCATTCTGCTCCAAACATAGCCTTTGTCACACGTACATCCTGGCGATCCCGTCTGCTCCAAACATAGCCTTTGTCACACGTAAATCCTGGCGATCCCGTCTGCTCCAAACATAGCCTTTGTCACACGTAAATCCTGGCGATCCCGTCTGCTCGAAACATAGCCTTTGTCACACGTAAATCCTGGCGATCCTGTCTGCTCCACGCACAGCCTTTGTCACACGTACATCCTGGTGATCCCGTCTATAAACAATGACATAATCCATCAGGTGCCAGTACTTTGACAGTGGGTGCATCCAAGTGGTTTTATTGCGGTTAGGGAGACGAAACACTGTATTGGTAATCAGAAGTTCGTTCGCCGCACATGTCTTCAAGAGTTGGTGTCCGTTACTGTTGCAGCTACCGATGCCATTCATGCCAATCTCCCCGTCCCATGAAACAAAGCCAGCACCCACTCGAGCATTGAAGTCACCCAGAAGGATCAACATTTGTCTTTGGTTCAGCGTCTATTAGTGTCTCCAAATCATGGTAGAGCTTGTCCTTGGTTTCTTCCGAGTTACTTATAGTTGGGGCATACGCACCGATGATGGAGGTTTGTTTGTTTCCGGTCAAGGTGATCTCAGCACCGTTAGACGGCCATTAATCCCCTTTGGAGCACTGGGGAGACCACTAACCAAGCTTGATTTTATAGCGAAGCCAACACCTGACTCACGCCGGTCCTCCGCTTCACGTCCTTTCCAGAAAAACGTATAGCCGTCTAAAATTGATGTAAGTTGACCCTCTTCTGCACAGCGAGTCTCACTTAGAGATGATATTTCAATTCTGTATCTGACAGGCTCTTTGGCAATCAAAGCTGATCTTCTCTCAGGTCTTTTAGCTTCTGTCCGATCCATGAGGGTACGAATATTCCAAGAACAAAGGAAGCACGAATACTTATTCTTTCAGAAAAATTGATTTACATAACTGGATTTGATTACATCAATTAC
Source organism: Ariolimax columbianus (assembly GCA_036924085.1). Taxonomy (NCBI): domain Eukaryota; kingdom Metazoa; phylum Mollusca; class Gastropoda; order Stylommatophora; family Arionidae; genus Ariolimax; species Ariolimax columbianus. The sequence continues at coordinate 752,596 of JAVGWX010000018.1, read as the reverse complement.
ATTCTAAATATAAGTACTCTTCTCAGAGGGCTTCGACACTTTATTCAGATGGTTCCCGTGGATTCTAAATCCGGTCCGCTCCTGCTCATAATCTAGTAAATTATTTCCTTAACAATATCAACTAATATCTAAATATCGTCTTTGGTTTTGTGGTCCTCGCCTTATGTAGCGTGTCTGGTCTTTGACAGTCTGGCAGCTTCAGTCTTTCTAGTATCTGCTATAGAACAGACTTTCGCACTGATCTGATGGTATGTGATTCCTGGGCTACACCCGTGTGTTCTGTCATAGTCATGCCAGCTTACGAAACCCACCGATGTCCGACAGATACTTGTTGGCGCCAAGACTCCAGTGTTGCTCGAATGCAAGTGGTGCAAGCCATTGAAGTGACGTATTCTGAAACCATCCAAGTACTGTCAGGACGGGTTGTCTCCGTTGCTTATAGAGTTCACACGGCCATCTCATAATAATCAGTCCGGGTCGTCTTCCCTACCTAATCTCTCTCCTGAGGTCAGACTACCGTGTCGACCAAAGGCGAGTTTCTGAAAACCTTTACATCCACCCTAGCCCTTCCTGCAAAATCTGCCTGAAATCTTCCCTACATCTTTATTTAACTGCCTCCTTAAACTTCGCCTTAACCGACGGCTGCGCTGGGTCACATGGTACCTAAGTCCTCTTATTGTGGATAACATCGTTTTGATAGATTTTCTTGGCCTGATCACTAATACACCAGAGCACCATCTATGAACCACCCACATGTACCACTACCACTTTCCCTTGGACAATCTCGACACTATATCTGCCAACACCTTTCTCAATAAATATTGCATTTCCCCACAATTCTAAAAGTCGTAGGATCAATACCCAAGTTGAACATGTCATCAACGCCTGTCCAACTTTCAGAACAAACGTTCTAAACTAAGGATAATAAGCGTAATAATAAGCGACAGTAATTCTGACCAGCTAACATTTCTTTGATTTGCTTTCCAAACAACGAAAAGTTACATTAGGAAACAGGCCGGATTTGTATGATATTACCAATTCAAACCAACCTCAATCTAAACTCTGAATACTTCTCTTGCTCTCCACAGACAACCCCCCCCCCCCCCCCTTCCCGGTTATAATTATATATCCTTCATTTACCATGTCATCGTTAGCTTTCTGTGCCCAAGTTGGAAGCTGTTTCATGATCCTGTCGAGATCCCGGCAGAATTACATTTCCTGAATCCCTGACACAACATTTCTTTCCCAACACTTCCTTCCAAACATTTCTATGCGGACAATTCTCTCTACACACGGTGGTACAATTGCTACCAATGTGTCAAAGAGCTAGCTACACACGGTGGTACAATTGCTGCCAATGTGTTAAAGAGCTAGCTACACACGGTGGTACAATTGCTGCCAATGTGTTAAAGAGCTAGCTACACACGGTGGTACTTGCTATCAATGTGTTAAAGAGCTACACAAGCTGGTACTTGCTATCAATGTGTCAAAGAGCTACACAAGCTGGTACTTGCTATCAATGTGTTAAAGAGCTAGCTACACACGGTGGTACAATTGCTGCCAATGTGTTAAAGAGCTAGCTACACACGGTGGTACTTGCTATCAATGTGTTAAAGAGCTACACAAGCTGGTACTTGCTATCAATGTGTTAAAGAGCTAGCTACACACGGTGGTACTTGCTATCAATGTGTTAAAGAGCTACACAAGCTGGTACTTGCTATCAATGTGTCAAAGAGCTACACAAGCTGGTACTTGCTATCAATGGGTCAAAGAGCTACACAAGCTGGTACTTGCTATCAATGTGTCAAAGAGCTACACAAGCTGGTACTTGCTATCAATGTGTCAAAGAGCTGCACACATGGTGGTACTTGCTGTCAATGTGTCAAAGAGCTACACAAGCTGGTACTTGCTATCAATGTGTCAAAGAGCTACACAAGCTGGTACTTGCTATCAATGGGTCAAAGAGCTACACAAGCTGGTACTTGCTATCAATGTGTCAAAGAGCTACACAAGCTGGTACTTGCTATCAATGTGTCAAAGAGCTGCACACATGGTGGTACTTGCTGTCAATGTGTCAAAGAGCTACACAAGCTGGTACTTGCTATCAATGTGTCAAAGAGCTACACAAGCTGGTACTTGCTATCAATGTGTCAAAGAGCTGCACACATGGTGGTACTTGCTGTCAATGTGTCAAAGAGCTACACAAGCTGGTACTTGCTATCAATGTGTCAAAGAGCTACACAAGCTGGTACTTGCTATCAATGTGTCAAAGAGCTCCACAAGCTGGTACTTGCTATCGATGTGTCAAAGAGCTACACAAGCTGGTATTTGCTATCAATGTGTCAAAGAGCTCCACAAGCTGGTACTTGCTATCAATGTGTTAGGTTATTCAGAATGAGCTCTGTGCACTGATTAAATCTCCAAGTCTCACGAGATGCCAATATTTACAGAACATTAACTGCAGTTAATGGTGTCACATATGACGAGACGGGATGGGTTCCAAATCAAAGTCGTCACATAAGTCGATAGCTCAGCATATACATGTGGTAGCAGCAGGGCGCCATGGGACGTAGCAGAACACGAGATAAGAGACAAGTCTGAAAGACCAGGAAAGACTTCATAAAGTGCACGATGTTGACACTGAAACGGATCAAGGTTGACTGGGATATACGACAAAGAATGTGTGACAGCGATACAAGGACCGGGGATTGGGGACAGTAGGATAAAGACAATGTGTGCGCCCAGACATGCGTGTCGTTATAGGTAACTTCAGGGGGTGGGGGGTGGGGGGTTCGTGCATGGAGCTGGGGGTTAGCAGCCTCTATATGGCAGTGGAACTCGTTAAAGAAACTAACCTAAACAGCAGACATGAAGTGCATGTGCAGCATACTGCCTGTTAGGGGACCAACTGCATATGTGTTGTGTTTTATAAAGGTTGAAAACTGGATAAGGAAATTAAGATAATAATATAATCTCCCTCTCCAACACATATTATCTCTGTCACATAGAGACATACAATGTCTCTCTCACACATACAGACATATAATCTCTTTCTCGCATAGACATACAATCTTTATCACACATACAATTTTATTCACACACATACTCTCTCTCTCTCTCTCTCTCTCTCTCTCACACGTGCATTATCTCCCTCTCACATGCTTCTAGTCTCTCTCATACTTTCTCACACGGATATACAATTTCTCTCACACACATACATACAGTTTCTTATCTCACATTCATAAGTCTCAATCACAACATATAATCTATCTGTATCTCTCTGTACCGGTATATCTCTGTCTCTCTCTCAGAGATATACAAATATATCTCTCACATAAAAGCATTCACTTTCTCCCAAACATTCAAGCTCTTTTTCTTACGTGTAAACACATAATTTATTTTTCTCTCTCTCTCTCTCTCCCTCTCTCTCACTCACTCACTCACTCACACACTCACTCACTCACTCACTCACACACTCACTCACACACTCACTCAACTCACTCCGCACGCACGCACGCACGCACACACACACATTCATAAACTCTCTCTCCCACACACATACATTTATACAATATATATATCTCTGTCTCTCTCGCACATACATACATTTATAAAATCTTTCTCTCCCACCCATACATTCAGACAATCTCTCTCGCGCACAAATACATTTATACAATATGTCTCTCCCATGCACATACATACATTTATAAAAATCTTTCCCATGCACATACATTCATACAATCTCTCTCGTCCCCACGCAATATATTCATACGATCTCTTTCACACACATACATTCATGTAATCTCTCTCTCCCTCACACACATACATGTATGTAATCTCTTTCCTTCACACACATACATTCATGTAATCTCTCTCTCCCTCATACACATTCATTCATGAAATATATCTCTCAATCACACATTTACTTTCATGTAATATATCTCTCCCTCACACACATACATTCATACAATCTCTCTCTCTCCCTCACACACATACATTCATACAATCTCTCTCTCCCTCAAACACATACATTCATGTAATCCCTCTCTCCCTTACACACATACATTCATGTAATCTCTCTCTCCCTCACACACATACATTCATACAATCTCTCTCCCTCACACACATACATTCATGTAATCTCTCTCTCCCTCACACACATACATTCATGTAATCTCTCTCTCCCTTACACACATACATTCATGTAATCTCTCTCTCCCTCACACACATACATTCATACAATCTCTCTCCCTCACACACATACATTCATGTAATCTCTCTCTCCCTCACACACATACATTCATGTAATCTCTCTCTCCCTCACACACATACATTCATGTAATCTCTCTCTCCCTCACACACATACATTCATGTAATCTCTCTCTCCCTCACACACATACATCAACCCATTTTAGCAGATGACAATTACAAGCATGGATACAACCATGCGCATTGAGTATTCTCCCCCTTGACAATCGTGCCCAATGAGTATGGATATCTACTGATCTTTACACAGTTCAGTTGTGTCAGCTTAGGAGACACCGACAGATCACTGGCGGAAGTGCCTGTTATTGATTGTCCACCTCGCTTAAAGAGACACCGACAGATCACTGGCGGAAGTGCCTGTTATTGATTGTCCAACCCGCTTAAAACTGAGATATTTACTCAAATGTACGCATCGTGTATGGCGTTCAGAACAGAGCATCAATTAAGCAGCTGATTACAACTATGTCAATATGTGTATGGCCAAAAGCATGTTCCTCCTTTTGCTGAATTACTGGGGAGATTGCTACCAGTTTTTTTTTATTTTTCTGTAACATAATTTCTGGTTATTTGTCGGTAGAGGTTGTGAATGTGTGCGTGTAACCATCACAATGAACACATTTTACATTTATGTGGAGGTGGTGGGAGAAGGGAGAAGAACTGTGCGCGTGTGGATGTGGAAACCACTCCCACTTTCTTCCAAATGACAATTTATTTGGTGATAGGATATTTGGGTTGGGGTATGTATGGATCACCCCCCACCCGCCGCATGCCTGGTCTGTCCACTCTGATGTCACATGCCCGTTTTACGTGGGACTCTACCTCTCCTAACGTTACACAATCTCACAGACATGCAACATTTATATCAATACTAGCCTTTAACCCACGCTGCTCAGGATAATTGTGAAAATGGTTTGTTTTTTTTTAAACATCCTGCACATCTCTCCTGCCTCACATCGCCATTGCACTTTTCCCCCGCCCGTCAACCTGTCCATCTCTTCTAAACTTCAACCGGTCTCTCGCGTCCTCCTCCAACCGACCCATAACCTTGCTTCTCTCCCCAGCCCGCCCATCATCTCCTCGCCCCTCTATTCCCCTTCACACGCCAATCTCCCCCTCCCCCCTCCCTTCCCAAAGTCCGGCCTATCACAATCCCTCCCCGCCAACATATGTCTCTTCCGCTCATTTCAACTAGTCCATGCTTTGTTTCATTATTAGAACAGTAGTCACGTATTTTTTTATCAGCCATCTTCTCCGCACACGTCGGAGACAGACACACTAGTTAAGAAATAATAAGTAAATTCTTCTGTTTTTGGTCAACCAGGGCGTTCACTGTGGTACAAGAGAGGCATTCAATCATCATTATGTGTGTGTGTGTGTGTGTGTGTGTGAGAGAGAGAGAGAGAGAGAGAGAGAGAAAGAGAGAGCCTGTGTTTGTGTGTTATTTATGTGTAACTATTTCCATATGTGGATGCTAAAAAACTGCCATGGAGAGAAAAGTTATGATATTCAACTCGCCACAACGTCTCAGCAACAATAACGGTTGTCATTTGGAGAACACTTGTACCAGAAGTCTGGAGAAGGTCAGACAGAAACAATGCTGCAATTTTGGCACAAGTACATTTCTTTATGTCTGACTATATGTATGTGTGTGTGTGTAATGTACGTCTATGTATATATATATTTATATATATATTTATATATAAATATTCTATAGTCCAAGAACATGTACTGAGATTAGCAGCACCCACCACCCTAGGAACACAGAACGACAGCACATCACCAAAAATTTAATAATCCGTTTAGGCGAAAAAGGACCATCACATCGATCTATTGTGACTGAGAGCTGAGGCCCACGAGACGTATAGTTCGGATGGGGTGTGGATAATTTGTCGCAGTCAGGTGTTGTGAGGGTGAACCCAAGGGCGCCTCCATGCGAGACAAGGTATTTTCTCCCACTTGATTTCGACAACCAGGTGCATGATCTGGCGGGCCGGGACATCCTGGGGGAGGTGGACCATACGACCGAGATAAGGTGACGACGAAGGTCCACTACGGAAACAATATTCTCGAAATGTGTTTGTCGGAAGACCTCGGTGCTGGTAACCAGATCATACCAGTGGATGACGAAAATGCGCCTCTTACTGCGCATATGGAAGGCTTGGAGACTCTTCTGATCTCTTCGCAAGGCCATCCAAGTCCCGGGGCCGCACAGAAGGATTTCAATGACGTAGGATTTGTCAAGAGGCAGTTTGGTTTTATAAAGAGTCTCTGCATGCTGAGACCATGCTATGCGCTGGGAGTTCATAGACGAGCCTGCCATATCGATCCTTCGGACAGACAATGTCAGGGCTGCTACGTACGTCCAAGGTCTGCTTGGTGCCCAGGTACATGAATTGCCCGGTAGAGTCGACATGCGTGTCGTTTACTGTGACTCGCCGCGAAAGTGTAACATAACTCCGTCCCGCTAAGACTTCCCACCTCAAAATTAGGAAACCTAGAAGTTTTAGAACCGTGACCAAGGCGTTACACGCTGGGTCAGCTTCAGAACCTGTGAAGTGCGAATGTGAGGAGCCCAAGGGTGTAAAACAGGACGAGCTGCACACGTGTTAAAGATGCAATATTCCCGCCAACGGCGATTTTCATTTCTGCTAATTAAGACAGACGTCAGCTAGTCATCAGAGTGAAGCACGTTATAACAGTCAGATGACACTCAGTTCATGCATCGTAGTGAGCCCAAACTACTATACCCGGTGAAGATATAGAGAACATCAATGCTTTTTTTTTAAATGGCGACTACATAGGTCAAAGTTGGGCTTTCAGAAAAGAGTGACAGAGTTTGCTCTCTAAACAAAGGACAAGCACTGCATGATTCACATATATGATCTTACCAATAAGACTCTTCTACGACAGGACAATTATTCTTTTATCAAGTCTGGAGCCCTCAGCTTTCTAAAGAACTCTGTGAATGCATGTATTCTCATCTGAATGTTATTCTCTGCTACACTGATGTACGCTGGTTGCCCAAAGGACATTTCTATCGTGTCTTTGAGTTGAAAGATGAGGTCACTGGAACTTCCAGTGAAACATGGCCTTTCAGTGTCCTTTATTGATGAAGCTTGGAAGAAAAACGTTACTTCCTTAGCAGACATTCTAGTCCAGCTTGATAAGCTGGGCCATGAAACTTCAGGGAAAGAAAACACACATCCAACTTGACGACAATCTTCATGAAGTTGGATCCAAGTTGTCAAACTGGCGTCGGAAAGTCAATGTGGGAAATATTTCAATGTTTGAGAAACTGTGCAGTGTCGAAGGGAAATCTCAAGATAAATTGGATAAGGATCTCAAAGCGCAGATTATTGGTCATATAAGAGCCCATGAAAAGAAATATCTGCGGTACTTCCTTCAACTAACAAAAGAAGACTATGCACTGGAAGGAAACCCATTCTCTGCTTCCCTCAGTCAGTATTCCCGATGAAGCACAGGTTGGATCTGTGCAACGATTCCTCAGCACGTCATTTGTTCCATGACAAATTGCTGTCACCTGCCTTTCGAGTTTTACCACCATTGTCATATGTCTTCGAGGGTGACATTTATTGTTAACGCTTCTTCATATCAGATTGAAAGCAAAAAACAGAATGAATTTTGAAGATGACATGAGCTTGGCTTTAACACTCAGGCGTGATGAATCTTGAAGATGACATGAGCTTGGCTTTAACACTCAAGCGTGATGAATCTTGAAGATGACATGAGCTTGGCTTTAACACTCAGGCGTGATGAATCTTGAAGATGACATGAGCTTGGCTTTAACACTCAGGCGTGATGAATCTTGAAGATGACATGAGCTTGGCTTTAACAAACACTCAGACGTGATGAATCTTGAAGATGACATGAGCTTGGCTTTAACAAACACTCAGGCGTGATGAATCTTAAAGATGACATGAGCTTGGCTTTAACACTCAGGCGTGATGAATCTTGAAGATGACATGAGCTTGGTTTTAACACTCAGGCGTGATGAATCTTGAAGATGACATGAGCTTGGCTTTAACACTCAGGCGTGAAGAATCTTGAAGATGACATGAGCTTGGCTTTAACAAACACTCAGGCCTGATGAAACGGGAAGATGACATGAGCTTGGCTTTAACAAACACTCAGGCGTGATGAATCTTGAAGATGACTACAGCTTGGCTTTAACAAACACTCAGGCGTGATGAATCTTGAAGATGACATGAGCTTGGCTTTAACACTCAGGCCTGATGAATCTTGAAGATGACATGAGCTTGGCTTTAATTCTCAGGCGTGAAGAATCTTGAAGATGACATGAGCTTGGCTTTAACAAACACTCAGGTGTGATGAATCTTGAAGATGACATGAGCTTGGCTTTAACAAACACTCAGACGTGATGAATCTTGAAGATGACATGAGCTTGGCTTTAACAAACACTCAGGCGTGATGAATCTTAAAGATGACATGAGCTTGGCTTTAACACTCAGGCGTGATGAATCTTGAAGATGACATGAGCTTGGTTTTAACACTCAGGCGTGATGAATCTTGAAGATGACATGAGCTTGGCTTTAACACTCAGGCGTGAAGAATCTTGAAGATGACATGAGCTTGGCTTTAACAAACACTCAGGCCTGATGAAACGGGAAGATGACATGAGCTTGGCTTTAACAAACACTCAGGCGTGATGAATCTTGAAGATGACTACAGCTTGGCTTTAACAAACACTCAGGCGTGATGAATCTTGAAGATGACATGAGCTTGGCTTTAACACTCAGGCCTGATGAATCTTGAAGATGACATGAGCTTGGCTTTAATTCTCAGGCGTGAAGAATCTTGAAGATGACATGAGCTTGGCTTTAACAAACACTCAGGCGTGATGAATCTTGAAGATGACATGAGCTTGGCTTTAACAAACACTCAGGCGTGATGAATCTTGAGATGACATGAGCTTGGCTTTAACACTCAGGCGTGATGAATCTTGAAGATGACATGAGCTTGGCTTTAACAAACACGACATGAGCTTGGCTTTAACACTCAGGCGTGATGAATCTTGAAGATGACATGAGCTTGGCTTTAACAAACACTCAGGCGTGATGAATCTTGAAGATGACTACAGCTTGGCTTTAACAAACACTCAGGCGTGATGAATCTTGAAGATGACATGAGCTTGGCTTTAACACTCAGGCGTGAAGAATCTTGAAGATGACATGAGCTTGGCTTTAACACTCAGGCGTGAAGAATCTTGAAGATGACATGAGCTTGGCTTTAACAAACACTCAGGCGTGATGAATCTTCAAGATGACTACAGCTTGGCTTTAACACTCAAGCGTGATGAATCTTGAAGATGACATGAGCTTGGCTTTAACACTCAGGCGTGATGAATCTTGAAGATGACATGAGCTTGGCTTTAACACTCAGGCGTGATGAATCTTGAAGATGACATGAGCTTGGCTTTAACAAACACTCAGGCCTGATGAAACTTGAAGATGACATGAGCTTGGCTTTAACACTCAGGCGTGAAGAATCTTGAAGATGACATGAGCTTGGCTTTAACAAACACTCAGGCGTGATGAATCTTGAAGATGACATGAGCTTGGCTTTAATTCTCAGGCGTGAAGAATCTTGAAGATGACATGAGCTTGGCTTTAACAAACACTCAGGTGTGATGAATCTTGAAGATGACATGAGCTTGGCTTTAACAAACACTCAGACGTGATGAATCTTGAAGATGACATGAGCTTGGCTTTAACAAACACTCAGGCGTGATGAATCTTAAAGATGACATGAGCTTGGCTTTAACACTCAGGCGTGATGAATCTTGAAGATGACATGAGCTTGGTTTTAACACTCAGGCGTGATGAATCTTGAAGATGACATGAGCTTGGCTTTAACACTCAGGCGTGAAGAATCTTGAAGATGACATGAGCTTGGCTTTAACAAACACTCAGGCCTGATGAAACGGGAAGATGACATGAGCTTGGCTTTAACAAACACTCAGGCGTGATGAATCTTGAAGATGACTACAGCTTGGCTTTAACAAACACTCAGGCGTGATGAATCTTGAAGATGACATGAGCTTGGCTTTAACACTCAGGCCTGATGAATCTTGAAGATGACATGAGCTTGGCTTTAATTCTCAGGCGTGAAGAATCTTGAAGATGACATGAGCTTGGCTTTAACAAACACTCAGGCGTGATGAATCTTGAAGATGACATGAGCTTGGCTTTAACAAACACTCAGGCGTGATGAATCTTGAGATGACATGAGCTTGGCTTTAACACTCAGGCGTGATGAATCTTGAAGATGACATGAGCTTGGCTTTAACAAACACGACATGAGCTTGGCTTTAACACTCAGGCGTGATGAATCTTGAAGATGACATGAGCTTGGCTTTAACAAACACTCAGGCGTGATGAATCTTGAAGATGACTACAGCTTGGCTTTAACAAACACTCAGGCGTGATGAATCTTGAAGATGACATGAGCTTGGCTTTAACACTCAGGCGTGAAGAATCTTGAAGATGACATGAGCTTGGCTTTAACACTCAGGCGTGAAGAATCTTGAAGATGACATGAGCTTGGCTTTAACAAACACTCAGGCGTGATGAATCTTCAAGATGACTACAGCTTGGCTTTAACACTCAAGCGTGATGAATCTTGAAGATGACATGAGCTTGGCTTTAACACTCAGGCGTGATGAATCTTGAAGATGACATGAGCTTGGCTTTAACACTCAGGCGTGATGAATCTTGAAGATGACATGAGCTTGGCTTTAACAAACACTCAGGCCTGATGAAACTTGAAGATGACATGAGCTTGGCTTTAACACTCAGGCGTGAAGAATCTTGAAGATGACATGAGCTTGGCTTTAACAAACACTCAGGCGTGATGAATCTTCAAGATGACATGAGCTTGGCTTTAACAAACACTCAGGCGTGATGAATCTTGAAGATGACCTGAGCTTGGCTTTAACACTCAGGCCTGATGAATCTTGAAGATGACATGAGCTTGGCTTTAACACTCAGGCGTGAAGAATCTTGAAGATGACATGAGCTTGGCTTTAACAAACACTCAGGCGTGATGAATCTTGAAGATGACATGAGCTTGGCTTTAACAAACACTCGGGCGTGAATGATCAAGCTGGTTGTCCTGGTGCAGGTACAATGATCGCATTCAATATTCAGTTAGAATGATGTTCTCACAAATCTCAATTCTAATGTGTTTACTTTATCCTTTTAAAAATGCCTTTGATGCAAATGTTGGCGGAGGCCGCGGGTTACATGGCTATTATTAAAAGGGGTTGCAATTTGAAAAATGTCTGGAAACACTGTCCTACACATTGGTGAGTAAATCTGTACATATTTGACTGTCCGAAATTCACGGCAAACATACCTTTTGGACATATTTGACTGTCCGACATTCACGGCAAACATACCTTATGGACATATTTGACTGTCCGACATTCACGGCAGACATACCTTATGGACATATTTGACTGTCCGACATTCACGGCAGACATACCTTATGGACATATTTGACTGTCCGACATTCACGGCAAACATACCTTACGGACATATTTGACTGTCCGACATTCACGGCAGACATACCTTATGGACATATTCAATAAAGGAAATATACTGCACATGTGCATGTGGACTTGACTTACTCTATTGACAGCTCGAGGTGAGGTTACCAGGGCAAGCTCCACGTGGAGGACGTGTAGATTCGCATCATCGCACACCTCCTCGTACCTACCTATCAATCCCACACACACATTCAATAAAACAGCCTAAACGGACGTTCTGCCTGAGCCTGGCAAGCTTGACCTGGCTTACAATCTGACCAGGCTATTCTTAGCTGCATCTGGTGATATGTTCCTTCCGCGTGTGCCTCTAGCGACCTCGTGCTTGTTTGACTGACTTCAGACATTAACGGCTGCCCAACCAAATCGTTTGCCGCTTCATGTGTACCACCCTTTCATAACGTAAGCATTTCTATTTTAAAAGTGTGAATAATATACCAAATGTGTGTGGCAATAAGCAAGTGTGTGAAACGAATCAGATAACAAGGACAGTGTAAAAAAATATACCAAAGGTGTGTGGTAGACAGTAGAGCGTGCGGGTGACATAACAGCGCGAGGCTGATATTATGATATTTAAGGGGTGTGGGTGATATTGAACGTCGGTGATATTATAACGTGTGCCTGATATTTTAGTGTGTAGTTGATATTATAGTGTGTGGGTGATATTATAGCGCGTGGCTGATATTATAGTGTGTAGTTGATACTATAGTGTGTGGGTGATATTATAGTGTGTAGATGATACTATATGGGTGATATTATAGCATGTGGCTGATATTATAGTGTGTAGATATTATAGCGTGCGGCTGATATTATAGCGTGTGGCTGATATTATAGTGTGTAGTTGATATTGAACGTGACTGACATTATAGTGTGTGGCTGATATTGAACGTGACTGACATTACAGTGTGTGGCTAATATTGAACGTGAATGATATTATAGTGTGTAGTTGATATTGAACGTGAATGATATTATAGTGTGGGGCTGATATTGAACGTGACTGATATTATAGTGTGTGGCTGATATTGAACGTGACTGATATTATAGTGTGTGGCTGATATTGAACGTGACTGATATTATAGTGTGTGGGTGATATTGAACGTGGCTGATATAGTGTGTGGCTGATATTGAACATGAATGATAGTATAGTGTGTAGTTGATATTTTACGTGAATGATATTATAGTGTGTGGCTGAAAGTATTGTGTGTGGCTGATATTGAACGTGGGTGATATTATAGTGTAGCTGATATTACAGTTTGTGGCTGATATTGAACGTGGGTGATATTATAGTGTAGCTGATATTACAGTTTGTGGCTGATATTGAACGTGGTGATTTTATTGTGTGTGGGTCATATTATAGTGTATGGCTGATATTATAGTGTGTGGGTGATATATAGTGTGTGGCTGATATTGAAAGTGTGTCATATTATAATGTGTGGCTGATATTGAGCATGGCTGATATTATAATGTGTGGCTGATATTGAGCGTGGCTAATATGTGTGGCTGATATTATAATGTATGGGTGATATTTAGCGTGGCTGATATTATAATGTGTGGCTGATATTGAGCTTGGGTGATATTATAGTGTGGGAGATATTAGTGTGTGGGTGATATTACAGTGTGTGGCTGATATTACAGGGTGTGTCTGATATTGAACGTTGGTGACATATTGTGGTTGTGATATTATAGTGTGTCTGATATTATTGTGTGTTGCTGATATTGAACGTGGCTGATATAGTGTGTTGTTGATATTTAACATGAGTGATAGTATCGTGCGTAGTTCATATTATAGTGTGGCTGATATTGAACAGTGGTGATATTATATTGTGTGGCTGATATTATAGAGCATGGTTGATGAGCAGCAAAGATGGCACCATAACTGGCTGCGGATCTACATTGCTCTTCTGTTTTAGTTCATTATAGGTGTCGCCAGACCATGGATTTGACGGGAATTCACACTAGTCGACGACTTACACTTGTGTTCACGGAAACGTGTAGTTGTTTTCTCTTTGGACTGGTTAATTTGTTCGTGTTGCGTTTTATTCCGTCCGGTTAACTTGGAATGGACATCGGCTATATGAAACGAAAGCAAGCACTACGCTTAAACATGTGTCATATTTCACGGTCTAGTTCACCCGGCTGAACTTCACGAAACTGGCGCCCTTCTCCCTAACTGAAGACAGTGTCAGCTTTGTTGTATGAAATTTAGACACAACTGTAATGAACTGCCACCTGGAGAGAGATGCGCTTCGTCAGGTGTGTAACGGCCCAAGACACTCGTTGTTGTATGGCGTAAGCTGGTACTACAAACTGCAACAACTGTGCCTCAGCTATCCTCGAGGCTATAAGACTGATAATGATGATATAGTATATGGGTGACATTATAGTGTGAGCTGATATGGTGTGTTGGTGATATTATAGTGTGTGGCTGATATTGTGTGTGGATTATATTATAGTGTGTGGATTATATTATAGTGTGTGAGTGATATTATAGTGTGTGGGTGATACTATAGTGTGTGGGTGATATTGAACGTGGGTGACATTATAGTGTGTGGCTGATAGTATAGTATAGTGTGGCTGATATTGAAGGTGGATGATATTATAGTGTGTGGCTGATAGTATAGTGTGTGGCTGATATTGAACGTGGGTGACATTAAAGTGTGTGGGTGACATTATAGTCTGTAGGTGATATTATGTTGTTTGTCCATCGTTTCTGAAGAGAACCACATTGTCATCTGTCAATCCTAGAGTGGGTTCGCAGATGGCTGATCAAACCAATCAGAACCCGAAACTATATGTCACAATTAGGGCAGAGAAGCACTGTTCGGTCGTCAGGCGGAGGCAACTCTTCTCTTGCCTTTCGTGTAGCTCGTTTCCGCGCAGTTTCCGTAATTCCCGTCTGCTCCATATGTGCCGTGCCAGAAGAGATTTTACCACGCCAGGCAGAGAGATCAGCTGCAACGTTCTCCCAACCATCAGTGGCAATGCCGCAGTTCCCCAGTGAGGCCCTCAGAGTGTCACTGCAACGTTCCACTTGACCGCGAGCTCGCCCGCCGGACTCAAGCTCTCCATAGAATATTGTTTTTTGGAAGCCGCTAATCTGACATGCGGACAACATGGCCAGTCTATCTAAACTGCGAATTGCTCAGAGCCGTATGGATGCTTGTCATGCCAGCCCGCGAAAGAACTTCTACAAACTCAATCCCATCTTGCCGTTTTATGTTCAGCAGTTTTCCCAGGCAGCCCAGATGAGCATGATCAATCTTCTCCGCATGTGAATGTACACAGTCCAAGTTTCCCAGGCGTACAGAAGAATCGGTAGAACGACTGTACACAGTCCACGTTTCTCAGGCGTACAGAAGAATCAGTAGAACGACTGTACACAGTCCAAGTTTCCCAGAAGTACAGAAGAATCGGTTGAACAACTGTACACAGTCCAAGTTTCCCAGGCGTACAGAAGAATCGGTAGAACGACTGCCACATAAAACATAAACCTTCAATTTGGTTATAAGCTTATTTCTCTCCGGCCCCAAACTGAGGATCTTAGTTTTCCAAATGCTACATCTGCTTTGGCTATACTCGAGTTGACTTCCTCATCAATATACACTGCTCTGGAGAGTGTGCTGTCAAGGTATGCAAAGCGCTCTACCGGCTTTAGTTTCTGACCAGTGATAGTGACAGATGGCTCACTGTACTCAGTTCTTGTGGCTGCTAAGTGCAGCACTTCAGTCTTACTGGTAGAGATTGTGAGACCAAAGTTAACGCAAGCCGCTGCAAACATGTCAACGGTACATTGCTTCTCAGTCTATAAATGGGCATTGAGAGCGCAGTCACCAGCAAAGAGAAGTTCACACATGGACTAAATTTGTACTCTTATTGTTGTCGACCGTCTCCTAAAATTGAATAACTCACCGTCTAGGCAATAGCGGACTTTCTCCAGCATCACTGCCCTTGAATGGATCCGTCAACTTGGCAGCAAACATCATGCTGAAAAGGGTAGGGGGCTAGGATGCATTCTTGCTTCAGTCCATGTGTAACACCAAAAGGCTTAGAGTATTCCCCATGATCCTGAACTCGAGCTAACATGTCGTCATGGAACTGCCGAACCATTGTAATAAGTGCATTGGGAGATCCAAATTTGTACATGATCTTCCACAGGCCGTCACGATTTACAATGTCGAAAGCTTTTATTAAATCTACAAATGTGGTGAGAAGGTGGACAATTTGTTCTTGTCACTTTTCCTGTATTTGCCTAACAACCAAAGATCATGTCAGTGGTGCCTCGTCCTTTTCTAAGTCCACAATGACTCTCTGAAAGTAGCCCATGTTCTAGGTGATGCGAAACTCTGTCTAGTACAATTCTTGCAAGCCTCTTACTTGCAACTCAAAGCAGCCAAACTCAACCACGTAATCCCCCCCCCCCCCTTCTCAACTATGTGAGCCCCCTAAACCATGAACCCCCCCCCCCCCCCACGTCTTCTCAACCATGTAACCCCCCCCCCCCCTCCTCAACCACGTAACCCCCCTTCTCAACTATGTGACCCCCCTCAATCATGTAACCCCCCCCCCCCCCCCTCAACCATGTAAATTTCCCCTCAACCACGTAACCCCCCCCCCCCCAATTCTGTCCCTCTCTCCCTAGTCTTGATTGCCCCTGATCTGTCCCTCTCTCCCCAGTATTGATTGTCCCTGATCTGTCCTTCTCTCCCTAGTCTTGATTGTCCCTGATCTGTCCCTCTCTCCCCAGTCTTGATTGTCCCTGATCTGTCCCTCTCCCCAGTCTTGATTGTCCCTGATCTTTCCCCAGTCTTGAATGTAGCTGATCTGGCCCTTTTTCCCCAGTCTTGATTGTCCCTGATCTGTCCCCAGTCTTGATTGTCCCTGATCTGTCCCCAGTCTTGATTGTCCCTGATATGTACCTCTCTCCCCAGTCTTGATTGTCCCTGATCTGTCCCTCTCTCCTCAGTCTTGATTGTCCCTGATCTGTCCCTCTCTCCTCAGTCTTGATTGTCCCTGATCTGTCCCTCTCTCCCCAGTCTTGATTGTCCCTGATCTGTCCCTCTTTCCCTAGTCTTGATTGTCCCTGATCTGTCCCTCTCTCCCCAGTCTTGATTGTCCCTGATCTTTCCCCAGTCTTGAATGTAGCTGATCTGTCCCTCTCTCCCCAGTCTTGATTGTCCCTGATCTGTCCCCAGTCTTGATTGTCCCTGATCTGTCCCTCTCTCCCCAGTCCTAATTGTCCCTGATCTGTCCCTCTCTCCCCAGTCTTGATTGTCCCTGACATGTCCCTCTCTCCCCAGGCTTGATTGTCCCTGATATGTACCTCTCTCCCCAGTCCTAATTGTCCCTGATCTGTCCCTCTCTCACCAGTCTTGATTGTCCCCGATCTGTCCCCAGTCTTGAATGTCCCTGATCTGTCCCTCTCTCCCCAGTCTTGATTGTCCCTGATATGTACCTCTCTCCCCAGTCCTAATTGTCCCTGATCTGTCCCTCTCTCTCCAGTCTTGATTGTCCCTGATCTGTCCCCAGTCTTGATTGTCCCTGGTCTGTACCTCTCTCCCCAGTCTTGATTGTCCCTGATCTGTACCTCTCTCCCCAGTCTTGATTGTCCCTGATCTGTCCCTCTTTCCCGAGTCTTGATTGTCCCTGATCTGTCCCCAGTCTTGATTGTCCCTGATCTGTCCCTCTCTCCCCAGTCTTGATTGTCCCTGATCTGTCCCCCGTCTTGAATGTAGCTGATATGTACCTCTCTCCCCAATCTTGATTGTCCCTCCTCGCCAAGCCTGTATCTAGCCAATGTTGTTCGTACTCTTGCTAGCTAGACTTACTTAGTCGTAACACAAACGGATCGACCAAGGTTAGTCAAAGTTCAGACAAAACATACTGATCTGTCAAGGTTATTCAAGGTCAGACACAACATACTGATGGGTTAAGGTTAGACAAAACATACTAATCGGTCAAGGTTAGTCAGTGTCAGACAAAACATACTGATCGGTCAAGGTTAGTAACGGTCAGACAAATCATACGGATCAGTCAAGGTTAGTCAGAGTCAGACAAAACATACTGATCGGTCAAGGTTAGTCAGGGTCAGACAAAATATTCGGATCGGTCAAAGTTAGACAAAACATACTGATCGGTCAGGGTCAGACAAAACATACTGATCGGTCAATGTTAGTCAGGATTAGATAAAACGTACTGACCAGACAATTTAGTCAGGGTCAGGCAGAACATACTGATCGGACAATATACTTACTAAGACCTCCACATCATTTCCATGTAGTCCTCCCTGGAAAAAGGCTGTTTTGTGACAGTCTGGCTAACAATGTAGGTGGACGACGTGATCCACATAGTAGTGAGCGACACGCAAGTGAAGTTAAGCATAGCACAACCGCCCGGTGCACCCAGATCCACCTTCATCAGTGCGCTCGTGTTGTAAGGAAAGCTACTTGAAGCCACCACTTACCGGGCACACAAAAGAGCAAAGTTACTCACTGCGGACATTCAACAAATAACGAACACCAACCATGACCTCATCTCTTCCCGTACCCAGAGCTAAAGACGGATGATGTTGTAACACGAGGGCCAGTCGGATCAAACTCAACAGCTATAACGTTAGTGTTCAAGCGTTTAGTCTGTCTGATATTCTTGTATGTTTTATGATAGCACGTATTCGTCGGAGTCATCTCTTCAGACCTGATACAACTACGGCTACATGGCAAGACGTTCTCTGTGGCAGGGCCAGATTAATATGACCCTAATATCCACAGACTGAAACAATTGATTTCTGTGATGTAGTCGGCAAGATCAGCACATATGCTATTTGTGTTAGTGCCAGTGTGTATCTATCTCTCTCTCCCACTCTGTCTCTTTCCCTCATAAACTCTATATATATATATATATATATATAACAGTTGACCGCATGTACTAAACGACCATACAGAGGATGCCACATGAGGTAAAAGAAAAGCTTGAAGCTACGTGTAACATACGAAATACTGACACGCGCTACGACCGGCACGTTTCCATGACAACGGCTTGGGGTGAAAACAGGACAACTATGAGCTGAATGGTCGAACAAAGGACGAACAGGTTGCGTGGTCAAGGAATCAATGACATAGTACTCATCGATTGACGAGAACAATCAAGAAGTGCCATTTCTACATGCAGCATATTATATTCCTTCCTGTTCTTCTTACCAGGTACACTACCAGTATTCTGTGATGCCTAGATTGTATTAAGTGCCGTTACAAAAGTACTGACAAGATTTAGATTCGTTGGTCATATAGTTTGAAAACAGAATGTCCAGAAAACAGCGTGAAAGGGATCGACAGATAAATAAACAACAGAGTGTGCAATCGCGTGTTGAGGAAAACATTCTTACTACAGTATAATTTCCTCATCTACATAGGAGATATACGAATACAAGGTGCACAAACCAAGCTCTGCACACAGACACAAGCAGCATAAGAATTCAAAGCAAAACAAACATAAGATTATGAACATTCACAAAGTATAACACGAACAAGAGAACTGATGCCCGTGAAAGCGGATCTCATTCAAACAATTCTTTTCGCGTGAGTGATGATACAACTATTTTGGTGTTGTTGTTGTTGCTATTGTTTCTCTTTGAGGTAGTGGCATTTGTTTCCAGGTCTGAGCAATGACGAACACGAAAAACACAAATACAATTCGGCTCTAAAGAGTCGATATTGTCCTGATTTGCTCTCTCTCTATATACATACATACATACATACATACATACATACATACATACATACACATATATATATTGGGAAGTAAGATGGTCGCGCTTTAATGGCTGCGCTCTCGACTCCCTCCGGTATTTGGGTCGAGTTTTCCGATGTTGGGTGGTTCCTGTTCGGATTATATTTCACAACTCCTTTACCAGAATTGATGTACTTTCGATCGGGTATCCTGTTTGTTATGCTGCATTTCATGCCTGGCTCAAACCGTGAGAGTCCAGTACATGACGAAGTTCAACGTTCCGCTTAACAGCATACCATAATTCAGTCCAGATTATCACTACTCAAGGACCTTTCTGCTTGGAGTGAGGCCGACTTCCTCCTGGCCGCCCCTCCCTCCACCGGAGGTTACACGAAACCTCTACGAACCTAGTATTATCAGCACAGCAAGGGTCACGCTGACCAACAGGTGGACACAGTCAGAAGCCTCGGCGACGGAACACGTAAAAACCAGGAGTTTGACACGGTGGTCTAACACACTCCTCGCAGCTCTCATACCAAGGCTGCAGAGTACACGGCTCCATCTGGGGAGTCTGTAGGGATTTCGGTCAACACGCCACGCATGAACACATCCTCGGCAGTTCAACATGCTAGTGGTTATATTATATATATACACACACACACACACATGCCTACCTACCAACCTACCCGTCTGCCTGTCTGTCGTTATTCTAGTTATTCACTAACCTATAAAACACCAGGTGAGATATGAGTCAGTGAAAGTGAAACGAAAATCCCACCACAAGAAGTCACCGCCAAACTACATTAAAATAGTGTTTTTTGTGTGGCACAAATGTGTTGCGTGCTGTCAGGTACGTATTCTGACGGCTATCTACCAATAGTCATATCTGCTGTCTAAATGTACAGCACATCTCAACTAGTCCATCGAAGGATGTATAAACAAAACGATTAAATCGATCTTATTCTATTTACAATGTCATGTAGGCTTGTAAGTGATCATGTACTGTTCCTTTAAGAATCAATGCCACTGCACCCCGGTAGGACTAATAGGTGTTCAGTTCCTATCAGCGATATATAGTGTCGATACCGATTCTTCCTGTAGCTCACTGGTTGTACACACTTCTGCTCAGTCCTCCCAGACGCTCCTCTCTGTTAGACTCGTGTGTGATTTCAAAATATTGCAATATGTGTATTTCTAGTTGATTAACTGCAGTGTCTTCTTCTAAAAGGCGTTGATCGACATGACTATCCATTGTCAATGTTACCACTGTGGGTGCCCCTGAGGCCAGGATCTGAGCGCGTTCATCCCTGCAAACCCCAGAACAGTATATACACACACGATACCGAATATTAGATGCCTTTATGTCTACTATCCACTCATGCCATTGCCAGCCCGTCTGCACTTTCCGTAGCAAATAATGAGAGTCAGAGACGATAACGGCCCTCATTAAAAGGTCCCCTATTCCACCTCTGAGTCGAAGTCACTACCTCAATCCCTATTCTGATACTGGACGTTTTTGTCAAGTTTCCACCGTTCTTCTCAGCACGGACACTGCACGCTTCACTCTAGCAGAGAATCCTCACAATCGGCTGTCTTACCACGTAGCACAGATCCGTCTGTATATGCGAGTGTAACATAATCCTGCACTTATTCATCTGGAGGCCCGCTTTCACATCAGTCTCTGCATTCTCTCACAACAGTGTCATAGTGGTAGTCTTCTTGTCTCAAAAGGTGATTCTCTGGTATTTTGTTCTCGGGTTGTTCCCTACGTTCAGCTGTAGTTATAGAGCCATGTCGGTGGGTTATAGAGCCCTGTCGGTGGGTCACACTGTCTTATAGAGAGCCCTGTCGGTGGGGTGGTCACGCTCCGTTTAGCTGTGGTTATAGAGCCCTGCTCGTTATATTATAATATGTGTCTCTGATTGAATGGTGTCGTTTTTATTGTTTTGTGTGTTGCTGGGACTGTAGTCCCGTTCAACTCTCTTACACACACACTCTCTCTATCTCTCTCTCGTGTCAGAAATCTTGTTTAGCTATAACATGAATTTCTGTTGCCAGAAAAATGTATGGGGTTCTGAGTATGAATGCATTTATTCTCAATTAGAATGCACTAGCTGTCCATGTACACGTACTCCCCAATCTAACTACCTGTCCATGTACATGTACTCCCCAATCTAACTACCTGTCACTGTACACGTACTCCCCAATCTAACTAGCTGTCACTGTACACGTACTCCCCAATCTAACTAGCTGTCACTGTACATGTACTCCCCAATCTAACTACCTGTCCATGTACATGTACTCCCCAATCTAACTACCTGTCCATGTACATGTACTCCCCAATCTAACTACCTGTCCATGTACATGTACTCCCCAATCTAACTACCTGTCCATGTACATGTACTCCCCAATCTAACTACCTGTCCATGTACATGTACTCCCCAATCTAACTACCTGTCCATGTACATGTACTCCCCAATCTAACTAGCTGTCCATGTACATGTACTCCTAGTCTAAGTAGATGTCCTTGTACATTCACTCCTAGTCTAAGTAGATGTCCTTGTACATTCACTCCTAGTCTAAGTAGATGTCCTTGTACATTCACTCCTAGTCTAAGTAGATGTCCTTGTACATTCACTCCTAGTCTAAGTAGATGTCCTTGTACATTCACTCCTAGTCTAAGTAGATGTCACATTTCAAGCACGCTGACAAAATGCCTAGAGATGAATGGTGGAAACAATTAGTTACAGAAGCCAAGATAGATGCACACGAAGCTGCCCGCTAACAGCTGTAAGATCATCAACCGAGCTAGTGGCCCTATGTCAATCAAGAGTAAGGAGAAAACTCCTCGTTATCAATCTTCTCCATCTCTCATGCAACAAAACTGGTCAATTGATCAACCTACTCTGTATCTCATACAGCATAACTGATGAGCTTTTCTACCCTATCTCTCTCTCTCACGCACTTCTAATGCTGTGCTCACCTCGTCACTCTCAGACTGGTCTACATTCCCGTTGTGGTCATCGTCAATGAGGAGATGGAGCATCTTGATGGCGTCCAAACCCAACCTGTCCTTCTCACACTCTTTGTCTTTCTCTGTGCATTCTGCAAAAAGGGGAGAAGATATGAGGTTATGCTATTACAGACAGGATACTCTTGCGGTCATATGAGTGTATGTGTGCGCTGTGTGGGTTGAAACGAAAGACGAGATCTGTTCTGTGTTTCCATGTTCTGCTAACGTGCAAATGTGATGATGATCCATGACAGAAAACGACGACAGTGACAGACCGACAATTGGAATTCATTTTGTATTTTCTCTTATGAGAGTAGTCTTACGTCTCTACAGTTTAAGAGCGTCTTGGCATGAAGATTGTGTGCATGAGTGAGAGGTATGTGGCAGAATCATACGCCCAAAGGGAGGCACACGTACAATAGATACAATCATGCTGGATCCCAAGGGGGCACACGAAGGATGTCCCTCAATCATTTTGAGAACGTTCCAACGAATAACTTAAAACATTGAGAGAACAAGGAAAAGGTCATGTACTCATCGAGGGTCAAGGTCAGCAGGTGGGTAAGAACGGGCTTATCACGCCATCAGCCATCGACAGAGATATGGAAAGTTACCACAGGCACGAGTGATGCTATTCTAGACCACGCTGATCAATGCCACTCAGACATCAGGCAGCACTTGATAATGGCCCGGATAGAGGAAAGTCGGTGACTTGACATAGGACCGACAGATTGAATAACATACTCTACGGAAATCCAGCCACATGCACCAGACCTGATTTCCAGTCTTGCTGCCATCATCTGAAAGCGTTGTGTTCGAATAGATGTCACGAGCCAGATCTGAAAGTCACATGTTCCAATAGATCTAACGAGTAGATCTGAAATCTTTGCGTATGAATAGATCGATCTAACGAGTAGATCTGACAGTATTGTGTACGAACATATTTCCTGAGGCGATCAGAACACCTTGTCCATTTGCAGACCTGAGATGACACTTCTGGCATTCAAGAAAACGCTGAACGATCGTCAAGCTATGCTCTTGGAATTGATTGTTTTAGCTAAATTGTGTTAAATGAAGAAACCAGACAAATCGGACTGACGCAGATAACCTGGGTACAAGCAGGACAGGGAAACCACATGTGCGACTTGCACGAAACCCACGAACAGTGCGCTTGTGTAATAGTTAAGTGTGTCAAACTAGAATTCAGTGTAGAAAAGGGAGAATTAGCTCAGTAGGTGAATTTCTCACGCGTGGATAGCTCATTGTTTGCCTAGAAATGATAACTCTTTTAATGTCTAACATGTCATGTGTTGAAAATATAGATATATGCCAGAAAACTGTCAATTTGTGACTAAACTTGAGAATCGTTAAAGTCGTTTTGAACGAAGAAAAATATATGAAATAAGAATGAAAGCAAAGTTAGGAGGGTAACTACGTCACATGATAATAAATGGGCTTCGTTACCAGAATAACACAAGGAAAATACGGTAACACTGTTGCACACTTAAAAAAAAAAAAAGGTCCCGTGACTAAAGATCAAAATACAAAAATTGAAAAAAAGGATATTACATCTTTCTCAACTTTACATGTGCGGCTATATAACATACCACTGTTCTTTCTCTTCAAACACCCAGGTCTATTGGTGTTACATAAGGTATCCATCCTCTCTAAGGTTAAGATCAATCAATCAAATGTGAATGGCTGAAGAAACATGCTTATACACAATGAGACAGGCTCAGAATGGGAAAAGGCTTTAAAAGGGAGTTAAGTTGGCAAAAAGGAAAACAAACTGGCAAAAAGAAATGACACTGCAAAAAGGAAAGAGAAACAAAAATGGAAAATGACATTACAGAACAATGCTGCGGAAAGAATAGGTGTGTAATAAATAGTATTCAGTGCATCTGTATGGGAGGAGTGTAAGGTTTACTGTTCAGTGCAACTGTACGGGAGGATTGTAAGGTTTACTGTTCAGTGCATCTGTACGGGATGAGTGTAAGGTTTACTGTTCAGTGCATCTGTACGGGATGAGTGTAAGGTTTACGATTCAGTGCATCTGTACGGGAGGAGTGTAAGGTTTACGATTCAGTGCATCTGTACGGGAGGAGTGTAAGGTTTACGATTCAGTGCATCTGTACGGGAGGAGTGTAAGGTTTACTATTCAGTGCATCTGTACGGGATGAGTGTAAGGTTTACTGTTCAGTGCATCTGTACGGGATGAGTGTAAGGTTTACTGTTCAGTGCATCTGTACGGGAGGAGTGAAAAGTTTACTGTTCAGTGCATCTGTACGGGAGGAGTGTAAGGTTTACTATTCAGTGCATCTGTACGGGATGAGTGTAAGGTTTACTATTCAGTGCATCTGTACGGGAGGAGTGTAAGGTTTACTATTCAGTGCATCTGTACGGGAGGAGTGTAAGGTTTACTATTCAACAAATACTTGATATAGACCATGAAGCAATCTGGCTCGTACAGGCCTTATGCTCTCCAACCTTGGGATACTTTTAGAGGCGGCAGTAATGACACGAGGAACATCTGATTTGCTGTAGGTGCCATTCTATAACTTAATGGACTCATTCTGAAGGGAATGGTCGGGATTATAACGAGAGTTTTCTGTTCACTGTCGTAACATGGTCCCACGAGACAAAACACATCTGAATGATGACTTCCGGCATTCTCCTGTACTATATTGTGTCTACATCCTTCTTTCTCACTGTTACTTCCTGGTCTGTGTCCTAGGTTATATGTCTGAGCACCTCTCTCACTGTTACTTCCTGGTCTGTGTCCTAGGTTATGTGTCTGAGCACCTCTCTCATTGTTACTTCCTGGTCTGTGTCCTAGGTTATGTGTCTGAGCACCTCTCTCACTGTTACTTCCTGGTCTGTGTCCTAGGTTATGTGTCTGAGCACCTCTCTCACTGTTACTTCCTGGTCTGTGTCCTAGGTTATGTGTCTGAGCACCTCTCTCACTGTTACTTCCTGGTCTGTGTCCTAGGTTATGTGTCTGAGCACCTCTCTCACTGTTACTTCCTGGTCTGTGTCCTAGGTTATGTGTCTGAGCACCTCTCTCACTGTTACTTCCTGGTCTGTGTCCTAGGTTATGTGTCTGAGCACCTCTCTCACTGTTACTTCCTGGTCTGTGTCCTAGGTTATGTGTCTGAGCACCTCTCTCACTGTTACTTCCTGGTCTGTGTCCTAGGTTATGTGTCTGAGCACCTCTCTCACTGTTACTTCCTGGTCTGTGTCCTAGGTTATGTGTCTGAGCACCTCTCTCATTGTTACTTCCTGGTCTGTGTCCTAGGTTATGTGTCTGAGCACCTCTCTCATTGTTACTTCCTGGTCTGTGTCCTAGGTTATGTGTCTGAGCACCTCTCTCACTGTTACTTCCTGGTCTGTGTCCTAGGTTATGTGTCTGAGCACCTCTCTCACTGTTACTTCCTGGTCTGTGTCCTAGGTTATGTGTCTGAGCACCTCTCTCACTGTTACTTCCTGGTCTGTGTCCTAGGTTGTGTTTCTGAGCACCTCTCTCACTGTTACTTCCTGGTACGTGTCCTAGGTTATGTGTCTGAGCACCTCTCTCACTGTTACTTCCTGGTATGTGTCCTATGTTATGTATGTGAGCACCTTTCTCAGCCCGCCCAGCCCATTTAATCGTATCCAGTTCATGAAAACTCTTCTTTTCTCTATTTCTCAGATGTGTTATGATTTATACAATATATCTTGTTTCCATGAACATAACTACAACCTTAATGAGGCATGTACGGATTACAGTATGAAAAGAAACAAAAGCAAACATATTTATACAAAATCAACAAGTAAAACAGGTGAAAAATGTCACGTACATGGGTAACATAATCTTAGAAGAGGGCAAAACAGACACTGAAATTAAACACAGATGTAATAAAGCAAGTCAAATCATTGGGCAAATGCCCCCAATATTACAAAGTAAACACGAAACAATGGATACAAAAAGAACGCTATACAACACGATATTCCTACACACATTGAGCTATCAGTGCCAGAATTGGACATTGACAAACAAAGATAAAAGACACATTGTAACAACAGAGACTAAAAGCCTACGCAGAATGCTAGGGACAGCGACAGAGGTTCTGGCAAGAGATCGAGAGTCTTACAGATCTGCTGTTGTGAGAGCGACGTTCTGGCTAGAGATCGAGAGTCTTACAGATCTGCTGTTGTGAGAGCGACGTTCTGCAAAGGATATGCTACATGATGATGGTCTTGTATCTAGAGCCCGTATTGCCGGTGCCAAAAATGGAAGCACGGAACTATAACACTTTATAGTACCAGGCACGTGAGAGTTGGCCTTGGGGTCGTATAACCATCCTGTAGAAACTATTAGCAAATAGGAGATCTGTGGAAGTCAGCCCATGCTAGAAGAGGATAGAATACGTCCAGTAGTCTGTCTAATCACATTCTCTATATCTCTGTAAAACTGCACTAATAAGTTTGACTTCAACTAATAAGGTGCTGCTTTCTTCGTGGCTCTTTCCCCTTTGCTCTTATCTTTCCTATTTAAATAAGAGAAACACATTTTGGGCTGTAAACAATGTTACAATAGGACATCGTGTTGTGAAATAGTTACTATTGTTGTGTTATATTGGAATGCAACAGTAAAGGCTGAACTCCTATTCTCGTCCTGGAGATGTGCTGATAATTTTTGTGTATACTTGAAATCGAGTGTGCAGACAAACAGATGATGGGATAGGTGTGTCTGCATGATGGACGTCCGCTTCCTTTTGGCTTACATGCAGACGATTATTAGGCATGAATTTCGTAACCTTTCTCATTTCTTTTTTAGACAGCGACTAACAGGCTGCTCTTTGCGATTTCCAACTGCCAAGGGTTCTTGTACAAGGCACAGCGTGTGCACGGGATTTCATAATGTATCGCCCGTCTCCCCAATGACTAGACGCTGAGCTGACCTTCCCTGGGACCAGGGGACGCTTGAAGCTTACTGTTTTACGCTTTCGTACATTCGTTTGTTTTTTTTTGTTTGTTAGAGACCTTACCGCTCAGTTGTAGCGACAACAGTAAAACGGAAAACAAACGACCCCGGTCATTAAGCTCTTCAGTAATTGTGTTTAGTTCATTCATTTGTCCAAATGGTGTTCGTGCTTCGCCACCATACTTAACCCACGTGCTTGTTAGGCTTTGCCTAGGTACACGATCAAGTTATCTTAAATTGTCTGGAAACAATTCTGGTAACGCTCAAGCAATGCTCTAATTGTGTGAGATTATCGAGTCCCGATAGCCAACAGCCTCAATAACCTGGACATCTAGATAATCTCAACTCAACCTACTCATTGACAAGCCCTCAATAACCTGAACGTCTAGCTAATCTCAACTGTTTACTTAACTCCACCTACTCACTGACAAGCCCTCAATCTGTTCAACTGCTTAGAGACCTAATTGCTTTGAGGGTGATGTTTCCTTGAAATGACCTATCCCGTTTCTGGCATCTGTTAATTCCTCCTCGTGCTTGACATCGGTCTGGCTTGTATGTGAGTATAAGAGAAGTGCCATAGTCAGTTCGTTTGTAGCTCCAACGGGGCAAAGCTTGTATGTGAGTATAAGAGAAGTGCCACAGTCAGTTCGTTTGTAGCTCCAACGGGGCAAAGCTTGTATGTGAGTATAAGAGAAGTGCCACTGTCAGTTCGTTTGTAGCTCCAACGGGGCAAAGCTTGTATGTGAGTATAAGAGAAGTGCCACAGTCAGTTCGTTTGTAGCTCCAACGAGGCAAAGCTTGTATGTGAGTAGGGAGCATATTCCCCATTGACCGTGGAGAAGGCTAGGTCTTGAGTGTAGGTGGTCTGCCACCTTCTGAAGTAGAAACTCGACTCATCATCCGGTCTATTTATTAGCTAGAGATATGCATCTACTTCCTAGTCCTCTACATCTGCTCTACTATATTTGTCTGAATGTTGCCATCTTTCTCAATACCAATTGAAGTCTCCAATTACAAACAGCTGGATCTCTTTTTTTCTACATTATATAGGGACAGATCTTTCGTGGTGGACCATACATGCTATAAATAGGGATGTTCGTTTGTTTTTTCACCATTGCCCATAGCAAGCGATGATGGCGTCATCGTCATACGGTTTTGTCTTGATGATGTAACTTACGCTGTATGCGAATTATAGTGAGGAAGACGCTGGTCATCAACCTCACTCTCTGGTCTCAAGCTACCTTGGAGATAGCTCAGGATGCGGGTAGTCTGGTCCAACTTCCCTTAAGATCAGGGCTGGCGTGAAACTTGCAGGATTCGATCCGAACCTTAAAGTCTGCTAACCTCTGACCGAAAATCTGTGGGTCTGTTGAGGTCGGTCTCATGAATAATTTCCACCTGGCTTTGATCTTTACGTAATCGTTTCAATGGTGGCACGTTTGTATTCAGAAACCCCTACGTCTGCAACTGCAGTAGGTTGAGTGATCTTAGTGTTTGGGCAATAGCTCCGCTCCTTCCGTATGTACTTAAAACTTCCCAAGACAGAGAAGGGAGACCACAGTAGCATTGAATGAAACCAATTGGAAGCGGAGGGCTCGGCTGTCTACTAAATATTCGTGACGACGTGACACCGTGAAAAGTACATTGTACTGTTTCGTTAGGTCTATGGCACAGCGCCTCTTATTTCAACAGGCGTTTCTATCATCGTTGTTTTCCTTAGTCCTTGACTATCCCCAGTCTGTCTGTAGGGCAACACGATTGTGCTTCCGCTTGGGCTGGTCTCTACCATACGACTTCTACGGTATACCTCTCGACGTCATTAGAGAACGCGGGACGAACCAGACTACGAATGTATGAGTTTTCATTATAACTGAAAAGGGTAGAACGATGGGGTCGTTGAAATGCATGTACACAAATGGCGTTGGACAATACTACTGCATGTTGAAAACCCTAGTTTCTAATCTTCATATTAATAATAATTAACCAGTGGATCATACATCATGACTTTGACCTATTTAGAGTGCGAGGCGACAATAAGTCTCCAAAACGTAGTTGAGCTCATTGGCACCTTATGAGCCACTTTTTTGACGACACTTGATGTGATGTTGGACATGAGACAGTTTGACTATCACAAACAACAGACCAGTCAATATCAACAAGGAGATCTGCTATTACTCTTGGCTAGCCACCTTTTTTCTATCAGGTAAAGTTCTCTTTTTATTAAATTAGAAGCGCTGTTTTCAGACTATGGCAATCTTTTTTGTGTAGGTCATCCACAATAATCGATAGGTACCAGTTCTTGAACAGCACAGACAGCACTTAATCATCAGAGCCAGGGATATAGATAATGATGATGATGTACTGGGAGCGCCAATGAACAAAGGAAGATTATTATAGACAACACATTCGAGGGCGATTTGAGAAGTTTGACCTCCGGCGCCATAAATATGACAACAGTGCTCAGAGCCACGTAACACCTATGTAAACATAATCTCTAATTAAGTGACTATATTGACATTTAGTGGCATGCGCCTGGAATGTGACGCATGCACATAGCAGACAGTAAAATGTCGACATACATGGAAAAACGGTTGGAGCAGCGTGTTGTGATTGAATTCCTGACACCGTAAGTTGTGTGCCCATCGAAATGCATCGAATAATTACTGAGGTATATGGTGATGCCTGTGTGGATGTCATGAGTTTGACATGGACTGTAATAGGCGACAATCCAGCCACGACGAACCTGCATGACAGGGCTTGCACCAGACGGCCTATCACAGCTGTGGATGCACAGCACCAAGCTCGCGTGGATGAACTGATTCGTGCCAATGGCCGTGTCAAGCAGAAAGATATCGCCGCAGCGCTTATGATTTCTATTGAAGGAGCTCATCACATTAACCATGCCCTGCTTGGGTATAGGAAAGTGTGTGCGAGATGGGTCCCTCGCATGCTAACACGAAACAGCCGGTGCATCTGCAACTTCTGACGTGATATCAACAGGAAGGAGATGCCGTTGTCCGCCGAATTGTATTTAGTGACGTCATGGAAACGTCATTATGACCCAGAAAACAGGCGTCAGAATATGGAGTACAGGCATAAGAACTCACCTTCCAAAAAAAAAGGCAAGGCCGTCGCCTCGGCTGCAAAAGTGATGATGACCATCTTTTTGGGTGTGCGAGGGCGTAGCACCCCGCTGAATGTTTGGAGCACGGCAATACTGTCAGCATCGATCGATATGCGAAAACTTTGCAAAAACTTCGAGCAGGATTGCTGCGTATGGGCAAGCACGCAATTCTTCAGAACGACAATGCTTCCCCACACACGAATCGACCAAAAGTTTACCTCACACATCGTACAACCACAATCTTGGCACCTTGTTAAATTTTCCTTTTTTCTGAAGCTGAAGAAACACCTCAAGCGACACCGTTATACTTCTGACGAGGAGGTACAAGCACCTGTGCGTACCTGGTTACGGGAGAAGACGTCTGATTTTTTTCCTGGACGGGATGCAACAACTTGTCCGACGTTAAGTTTTGTGTTTTGACCAGGACTACATTGAAAAATAATGACACGTCACCTAAACGACATTCTAATCTTGGGGAAAATGTATAACTCGTGCTCGAAATAATCTCACCAAAGGCAAAACTTTTCAAATCGCATTCGAACATATAGGACTCTGGACTAGCCAGATATTGTAAAGTGTGGGAGAGAGATAGTGTGTTGAGGCGTATTGTGTGGGTGTGTGCTGGGGTGCGCAGGTGTGTGTTGGGTGCGTGCTGAGGTGTATGGGTTCATGTTGAGGTGTATTGTGTGTGGATGTGCATTGCGTTGTATTGTGTGCGTTGTGAGGTGTGTGGATGTGTGTTGAGGTCTGCAGGTGTGTGTTGAGGTGTATAGGTTCGTGTTGAGGCGTATTGTGCGTGGATGTGCATTGCGATGTATTGTGTGCGTGTTGAGGTGTGTGTTTGAGGCGTATTGCATAACAATTAAGCTGCAAAGATAGGAAGACAACTATATTGCACAGTACCGCGTCGCGGAGGAAAGTTCACAACAGAACGGATGATCAATACAACGGACATAAAATGTGGACACCAAAGAACCCCACCAGAATAGCATATACCAGCCGGCATATGAAGAGGTAACATTATATTTTGCCACCCAGGGAATAAGTGACGAGCAGATCCTTAAGAGAGGTCGGCCATAGAATCTAACACTGGGACCTGGCAGGACGTGTGTTAGTTATCACAAAACCAGCGTACATTGCCTAGCTGTCAGCAAATGATGCAGCATTTGTTTTAACACACAACAGGTAACATGTAGCGATAAAACATGAGACTGGGGGAGGTTGCTCTGTCCTGGTGCAAGGATAAGAATAAATATACAGTCGTGGGTCTTGGAATGTATGTGTGGTGCCAATAGGGAAGGCATTGTAGCCAGGTATAAGATGACGTGTTTGTGTAGAGGAACAGACGGCGACGATGAAGGAAGAGAAGCGATAGTTAATGTTCGTGTCCGGCAACCTCATAGATTGTTGGGTCAGAAACATGCCCTCGATGATGCTCTTTCCTTTTCCATCATTAGATCTTCCATTCCTAAGGATTTCTGAATTCTGGGACAGTTAAGCAGGTGTGCTGGGCCTTGTGTGGCCCCACATTCGCTGACATATCCCCGTTTGTTTTGTTCAGGTTCGACCTACACCTGGACACTCCCATTCTTAATCTGTTTAGATCTATCACATTTGGTATGACATATTATGCTATGCTCTGTGGTCACTTCTTTGTTACCCGTTACCCATTCTTCACCACACTTTCGACGGCAATTTTCGCTCTGATTTCTCTCGGGGTTCTGTTACAATGGTTGTACAATTTGCAGAAAGCTTTTCCTTGATTTTAGTCGTTCTCTTTCTGGTTCATATCCAAAAGGAGGATGTCTCTGATCGCCTAACTATTTTTTTTTTAAATTTCGAATGCGTCTTCTCATATCCGGTGGTGCAATACTAGCGATTATGTAAACCTATTCCTTAGGTATCTGTTTAAGGCAACCTCTCACAATACGTCACGTCTCATTGACTTCCACATGGACGTGTTTCACGCGTGACAACTCGACCCATACCGGTGAAGCGTATACAACTGCCGAGAGACACAGTGCAAGCGCTGATGGTCGTACCCCCGTAGAGGATGCTCTCTGTGCAGTGTTTGTCAGCTCGATGATTATATTATTTCTTGCACTGATTTGCTGTTTTACTTCCTTGCAGTGTGCTGCCTTGTAAGATAATGTACGGTCAATTACAAAGCCTCGGTATCGAGATGTGCCACTATGTTCTAGTACATATTCCTGCCGCCATTTAATTTGAATTCTCCACCTCGTGTCTCTGTTCTTCTTCTTCGTAATCTCCAGCCACCAATCCCTGAACATTCTCAATCTCCAGCCACCAAACCCTGAACATTCTTAATCTCCAGCCACCAAACCCTGAACATTCTTAATCTCCAGCTACCAAACCCTGAACATTCTCAATCTCCAGCCACCAAACCCTGAACAGAGCTCTGCAAGTAGCAAGATGTAGTACGGACAACGGAATGCGTTGTGTCGCTAGTTTGTAACTCAACTGCGATATTTGCACCTTTCGGTCCGATACATCCGTCCTCTAACAGAGTGCACACACTTGCGTTTTGCTGGAGTTGATTTTGAAGTGGTTTTCCTCATAATATTCAGCCATTATGTCTAGAGCTTTAGTGAGCCAGAGCTGCACTTCGTGGAAAAGCTATATCGTCGGCATACATAACCTGTCTTGTTTCTAAGCTAATCGGTTGCTCGTTGGTGCATACAGTGTACATCGTAGGTGCTAGGACGCTAAGCTGGGCCTGGCCATCTTTCTAGTTTCTCCAACTGCTGTCATACGTTGTTAGTGTCGCAGAATGGTATGTTCTATGTCAGGCATTTGATTACTTGGGTGAGGCGCCAGTCATTAGTGACCTTCTATATTTGTCAACAATAGCTGGTGATGTATCGTGCCGTATGCTACTGTCAGATAATGAAAGGCGCCCCCCCCCCCCCCCCCCCGGGTCACATGCTCGCACCAATCCCTGATATATTGTGTTAGGATAACAACTTTCCAGGCCTAAATACCACCTTTTTTTGGATGTTTATCTTTGATAATGTCTGACATTATGTCCAGGATCATTGTCTCAAAAACTTGATACAGATAACATACTAGTGATACATGTCTGAAATGGTTGGCTTCTGTTGGCGTTTTCCCGAGTTTTAGCAGTGCCACGACTAGCTTTCCTTCAACCTTTTAGTATCTGCAAGTTCACTATTCACACATTTATTAATTCTAGCATCCAAATTTTGGTTTTGGGGCTAAACTTGCTCTGTTCTCAGTTCATCTATATCGACCGCTCTGTTGAATTTCATGTTAATTGCCTCGTCAAGTTCTTAAACGAGGAAAAGTGATCCAAGCGTATCATTTTCGTATCCAGTTTCCCCATTCATGGTTGATTTTGCCATTAAGAACGGGGGCAAGTGGCTAAATAGGTCATGATTTTATATTTTTGATAAAACTAAATGTGATACGAATGTTAAAGTAATGTATTATTGGACTTATATTTTGTTACTTACTTCTCAACATAAATTCTGCCAACATCGCTTTATCAGTGCACCAAAGTCTGCAGCATAGAAGTCGGACTACTGTCTCAGCCACATTTGCACTTCGCGTTCAAGAATGACGTTATTCGCGAAATGTATCCCACCAAGCTGGGTCTTTAGTGAACCAAAACAGGTGGAAATCGTTTGGGAAAAATTAGGGTGGTAAGTTGGATGTTCAAGAAGTTGCCATCCTAGTTAATCATTTTTTATCCATGGTTAATCGAGCTGTATGTGGTTTGGTTGGTCATGATGAAGCAGTACTATTCTAGTCAGTTATCGACCCAACTTTACGCGACTTCGCATCGTAAACAGGAAGCATTTCTTTAAGAATATTCTTTGGTATCTCCCCCCCCCCCCCCCCCTCCCTCCAAGTGCAACAGCAGCTGTTCTTTGATTGCACACTATGTGAGCAAGGGCACCATTTTCTATTTAAGCTGAGCACGATGTGAATGCGACACCTAGACTCGCTTACCTACAGTAATCACAAAGCTGGATGTTGTTCACTTAATGTCACCTTTAGAAATGACCAACTACATGTTTAATCTATCCCATATCAGTGCTTGACCTATTTACTGATGTATACTGGCAGTAGTTCATGGACAACATTGTTGGGCGTCCGTGATTGATGTCTTTAGATTTGCATGTACACTCATATCGTGACCAATGTACTTGATAAATGCCTATGCATGACGACTATTATATTTCCTATCTAGTTCTTCAGCTAGCCTACACGATCTTACTCTCTTATAGGTTGCTATCTCATTTAGTTCTCCTCCCGCCTCCTCCGTGAAGCGGTCTGTTTCATACCAACCTTTATATTGTTCTAGACGTATATGTGCCTCTGCTGGGAGGAAGGTGCAGTCCCCCAAGATATGCGTGACCCCATCATTATGACTATTTACAAAAACAAAGGTGACCGCAGGGACTGCAATAATTATGTAGGGATTTTGCTCCTGAGCGATGTTGACAACGTTTACGCCCGCATGCTACTAAACAGGTTGAGAATGTTCGTGGACAGGGTGTACCCAGTAGCCCAGTGAGGCTTTAGAGTAAGTAGATCAACAGCGGGTATGATTTTCTCGCTTCGTCAAATCCAGGAGCGGTGCAGGGAACAATACCAGCCGCTCTATATGATGTTTCTAGACCTCAAAAGGCCTTCGACTTGGTTAGTGGAAAGAGTCTATTCGAAATCCTCGAGAAGATCGGCTGCTCCCTCCCTCAGCACTGAGTTGCGTGATAATTTCTTTTCACACTGGTATGAAGGGCTCAGTTCTATACGGCGGAACATCTTCAAAATCTTGTTCCATCAAGAATGGAGTGAAGCAGGGATGTGTGCTCGCGCCGACCCTCTTTGGGATCGTCTTCTCCATGCTCATATCATACGTTTATGACACATCCGTGGACGGTGTTTATCTGCCATATATGGGTTTTTTATGTCACAATTGTCTACATACAAACAACTTGTCACAAGTCTTTACATACAAATAAACATGTCACAAGTGTCTACATGCCAAAAACATGTTCAGTGTCTACATACCAATAACATGTCACAAGTGTCTACATACCGAAAACATGTCACATATGTGCATATCGCCATGTCTCACGTGTACATGCCATCATGTCTACTTACATACATACTACATGTGTTTGACAAACAAGAAAGCCTAGTGCCCGACATCTCGGTCCGTTCAGGCCAGGATAGAGACGTGTTTGGCAAAGTAAACAGCTCAACAAGTGTTACCATCGGCATAACCTTTCTCACGCTCAGCTTACAACTAAGTCACACTGACGTAGTTACATTTATATATTCTTGTTTCTGTCAGAATATATGATTACATATGAACATTCATCCCTAACACATACAGCATATAAGCCTTACATATACAGAGGCAGTTTCAAATTGAGAAACACATTCTTTCGTCTCTGCATCTAGTGGAGTGAATTTATGAAGTGAAAGGGGAGGTGGGGGAAATGGGGGTGAGGGTTTGTTTAGTTAGTCACTAGTCACTCTTCGTGTTGGAAAATCCAGACTATTCAAATTGGACTGAAATTACATTTTGTGTGCACTATAGTGCCTTCATTTTAGCGAACTCTGTCCCTGTGAGTGATGACATGAGAAAAACATATGGTTTATGGATGACTCCACGAAAAGCCATATACAGTCTACAATGCTTTGCAAATGTCGTTGCTCGAGATTTGACACTGCAGGAGAAAAAGAGAGTGCCAAGTGTGACAATAGGCAAAACACACTGCGACAAGGGGTGAGTTATGGCGCGAGTGCCCTGAACAGTCTCAGAACAATAACATTGAAAAAGTGAAGACAAACCCGACCAATGAAACAAACAAGAACTGAGAAATGATAACATATGGACGGCAGCATGGAGTTCTGAATAAAACTGAAATTAGTACCACCAAATGAACTCGGTAGATATACTCCAAGCAGCAAGAAGGTAGGTAGGAAGTGTGTGCGTATGTGTGGGAGGGCAGGTACATATATATATATATATATATGTGTGTGTGTGTAAGAGAGAGAGTGTGTGTGAGAGAGTGTGTGTGTGTGAGTGAGAGAGAGAGTGTATGTGAGTGTGCGTGTGAGAGAGAGAGTGTGTGAGTTTGTGCGTGAGAGAGAGAGAGAGAGAATGTGTGTGCGCACTGATGTAGCAAAGAAACAAAGCTCATTACCTAATGTTTTCAAACTATTCATAAACAATGACATGTCGCTCTGACCTTCTGTAGTGTGTACATATACGATAACAAGTCAGTAAGTACATCACACACCAACATAGAATAGTAGATAAATGTAGTAGTAGTAAATGTTATAAAGGTGTAATTAACATCCAGCTTTGTGATTAATGACTGTGAGCGGGGTGTCGCATGCACGTGCGCGCCCTTACAACATCTCTGTCGGTGTGCACATGAAGGGAAAGATATGCTCAACAGGATTGTTACTGGGGGAGAATCATGGCTGCATCCCTAACGACCCAAATCAATACAAGGGAATCATGCTTCTTCACCTCCTGCTAAGACATTGGCTTCTTGAACAGCCACGAGTGACTTGTCCATATTTTATGCACTACAAACCCACTTTGGTGGGAGACGTTGAGCCAGTGACAAAGTGCTTGAACGTGAAGTGGAAATGTTGCTGAGAAAGCAAACCAAAGACTTCTATGTTCCAGGTGTTGATACAACACTGATGCAGTGATAAAACGATGGCATAAGTGTATCAATGTTGGTGGAAATTATGTTGAGAAATAAAGTGCTTTGATAAATGGTTTTCAAATTTGTGTCTCATTTAGTTTTCTATTGTAGCCATATGTGACCTATTTACTGACTTGCCCTCGTATTTGAATGTGTCCTTCAGACAAAGTATCTATAGATGTGTTCTTCGGACAAAATATCTGTTCGTATCTGTTCATGTGTCCTAGACGTGTCATTCAGGCAAAGTATCTGTAGATGTGTCCTTCAGACAAAGTATCCCTTAATGTGTACTTCAGAGCGTCTGATTAGTGTGGTGGTAGCACACGTTTTTCGAGGAAAAGGTACTGGATTAACTACCATCACTGGCACTCTTCAGTGTACCCAGCTATAACGGGTGCCTGGCTAACAAATAGATAAGAAAAGGCAGGAAGCTAGGGACGTGGCCACATCACCTTGTAAACAAGCTGAGATCTCATGCAATGAAGTCTCTAACACTTCATCCCCGACGTCAGTGTCTGCAATGGGATTACCTTTACCTTCAGACAAGGTATCTGCAATGTGTGTCTGTTAGAAAAAGTATCTGCAGGTGTGAACTTCATTAAAGTTACTTCGTTGTGTTTATCTTGGTGTGGTTGACTAGGCATCATTCCCTGCTCAATGAAACTTTCACCAAACAAACAAGACTTTCACCAGACAAACAAGACTTTCACCAGACAAACAAGACTTTCTCCAGACAAACAAGACTTTCACCAGACAAACAAGACTTTCACCAGATGAACAAGACTTTCACCAGACAAACAAGAGAATCACGTCAGAATATGCTTACCACGAGAGAGGCACACAGAAAAGAGCCAAACTCTATCAAATCGAGCGGAGACGCCCATGGACGTTTAAGTATACGAGAACTAGCGCAGATAGATGTGTCTTACTTAACCAAACTAGTACAAGGAGTTGGTAGATTTTCTGTCGTCCTAGACCCAATCCACATCGCACGTAATAACAACACACATCTGTGACCAGGCTTCCTTTTTTTTTTGGTTTGGGTGCGGTAACTGTACCATACCGTTTATATGTCATTGAAACAACAAAAACAGTTTGGGATTGGTGAGAGAGATAACAAACAAAAACTAACAATATAATCATATATGAACTGTATTGAAACACACAGGATGAGAAGACCAATAAACACCAGGAGGAGAATAGCAGAAGAGAACAGGTCGGATGGAGTCTCATGGGCGAGGGTCAAGGAGACAGCACAAAATTGGAATTAGTGGACAGCTTATGCAGTAGTCCCATATTTCAATGGGGAACCAGATGAATTGATATCAACTCTTGACGTACCAATGCGCGTTTGATATGACCAACAACCAAGACGAGTTCGTGCCACTGATTGAAGTTCTCCCGTTAACTAAGTAAAACACAACAAGTATTCTCCTTCCTGCTAGCTGTGTTGTAACACACCAAATGCGTTTTACTTAGTGTGCAGCCATTCATTGAGGACACGTTTCAGAACACTCAAGTAAGAAATAGTCGACCTGGTTAGAGCAACAACGTGTTTGCATGATTCACCTTCTTATCGCCCTTGAGCATTACCGCACAACTAACTGTTGACAAACTCAACATGTTTATGTGCGATTATCCATAGGATGATTGATTATAATATTTTTAGTCGTGAACAGAGAAGTAAAAACAAAACGCAAAAACCTTAAAAAGAGATCATTAAATTCTTGTTAGCATGTCGATTTTTGATTTGATTGGTCCCCATTTGTGGACATCCATCCCACATGGCCCTATCAAACACATAAGTGTTCATGTTACTATCACTTACCTATACTCAAAACTGACTTTAACTCTATACAATGGATCATTTCTATGCGTGTGACTATTTATAATTATGTGGAATACGAGTGATTAAATATTCTCTCCATATTAGAGCCCAGAGACTGACTGTGAGGTCTGGCACATTCAAGCGTTTACTTGGCTGTGAACAGTCAGAAGCTTTCAAAGATTAGAGGGCTTATTACTCTTGCTAGATTTGTATGCGAATGGGAGTCTGTGCTGTGCGAATTGGACGTCCACTTTCCGCCCCCGTGTCCCCCTTTATTATCGACAGCCCATAACCACGCTCCATCTAGGAAGGCTGACTACTTGCAACCAACTACTGGATCCCGTTGGTTATATCAGGGTTTATATGTTGTATACTAACGGTTGGTGCACATACTTCAACTCTTGAGCAGCGATCAAAAAAGATCAGTGATTTTTTTTAATGTTATTGGACACAGTTATTTTTAATGTCATTGGACACAGCTATTTTTAATGTCATTGGACACAGTTATTTTTAATGTTATTGGACACAGTTATTTTTAATGTTATTGGACACAGTTATTTTTAATGTTATTGGACACAGCTATTTTTAATGTTATTGGACACAGTTATTTTTAATGTTATTGGACACAGTTATTTTTAATGTTATTGGACACATCTATTTTTAATGTTATTGGACACAGTTATTTTTAATGTTATTGGACAGTTATTTTTAATGTTATTGGACACAGTTATTTTTAATGTTATTGGACACAGTTATTTTTAATGTTATTGGACACAGCTATTTTTAATGTTATTGGACACAGTTATTTTTAATGTTTTGG
The DNA here is from genome assembly GCA_036924085.1 of Ariolimax columbianus. Lineage (NCBI taxonomy): Eukaryota > Metazoa > Mollusca > Gastropoda > Stylommatophora > Arionidae > Ariolimax > Ariolimax columbianus. The sequence goes on along the minus strand of JAVGWX010000018.1, from coordinate 712,556 downwards.
ACATAGCTATTTTTAATGTTATTGGACACAGTTATTTTTAATGTTATTGGACACAGTTATTTTTAATGTTATTGGACACAGTTATTTTTTGTAATAATGATACTAATGAGAGGCTCCTATGATACTACAAGCTTAAGCAATCAATTGTTTCCACTATCCGGTAAGGACACTCTATTGTCAGTTACATTAGTAAAGACGATGTCAATCACAGCCACAGACAGGTCTGGACACGCCTACACAAGAGATAGGGCTCAGGCCCAACATATTTAACGTCAACTATACTATCCGGATCTGTTGTGTGTGGGCGCACACACACACAGACACAAAATAATCACGTGCAGTCACTAAATTATCCAATATTCCTTTGGTGAAAATTGACCTGAGGAAAATACAAGAGATTTTACTGTCCGTGTGTTATCAGGGCCAGAACGGGGAATAAATAATTGTACCCTACCAGACATGAGATAAGATGTGACTAAGGGTACTTGGGCATGGGACCGGCTTCCTCATCCCGCAGAAACCAAGTCACAAGTTAAACAAAAGTTATGTAAACCCTGGGTACAAGCGGAACAACTAGATCAATTAAAAAGTACATTTCCCATCTTACTGGAATTAGAGACACAATCAGACAATTAGTAAACCAATCAGACAATCTCTCGGCCACTGAATCTCTGCACAAGAGTAAAAGCCCACAACGTCAGCTGCTCCAGAGCATAATGCTACTACAGTTCATACATCACCACACAACATGTGTGCCTGCTCATACACTATAGGTAGAACCAGGTCAGCGATCACGACATCACCACACATACACTATAGGTAGAACCCGGTCAGCGATCCCGACATCACCACACAACATGTGTGCCTGCTCATACACAATAGGTAGAACCAGGTCAGCGATCACGACATCACACATACACTATAGGTAGAGCCAGGCCAGCGATCACGACATCACCACACATACACTATAGGTAGAGCCAGGCCAGCGATCACGACATCACCACACATACACTATAGGTAGAACCAGGCCAGCGATCACGACACATACACTATAGGTAGAACCAGGCCAGCGATCACATCATCACACATACACTATAGGTAGAGCCAGGCCAGCGATCACGACATCACCACACAATATGATCTCATTGTCCCAATAAATCCTAATGGCATTGACTTATCAACACAAAATGTCAATGGCCGGTTGTTCAACAAAGGACAGAAAAAGAACGAATCAAATGTATGAGAAAAACATTATCATCAAGAAATTCTTAACAATTACCAATATATGTTGTTTTTTTAAAGCAGACACTAAAATAAAACTCATTTTGGCATCAAAGTCAAGGAAATTATTTTGTAGAATACATTTTCAAAAAGATTGGCAAGTTCATAAATCAAGCTTCTTTGGCTTGGACATATGGAATCTACGCTGAATGTGTGAGTTGACTCCAATGAGGTTTTTTACAACATGCAGGTCCCAATAGTATTGTAAGTTCTAATGACATTTAGGAGTCAGCGTTCGTTTCACAATACCAACGCACTGAGTACGAATCAAATTAGGAATATGGGATCAAGACGCCGAGCAACGCATGAACTTCATAGCTGACTACTTGCGTCAGGGCCAGCGAACCATAGCTGACAAGACCCCTCTACACCTCTACGCGGTGATCCTGGATAACATGCTGCAACAGAGCAGACTGGCTAAGGAGAAGGGATCAAAGAGGGAATGCTAACCCGGTACTCAAAAAATGATTGCTGAAGTCGGATGTGTTGGACCGAAAGGTGCAAATATCGCAGCCAAGCTGTAAACTACGACACAACGCATTCCGTTCTCTGGACTACATTCCGCTACTTAAGCCTTTTCAGAGTTTGGTAGTGGGAGATTGAGAACGAACGAAGAAGAAGTTTCACTGCTCCATACAGTGTGTTGCCAATTGTCGGCAGTACTTGAAAGAATATTTTCCTCATGCCCGTAAGCGCATTGCACTCAATGAGTAGATGTCGAACTGTTTCTTACTTAACTTAACGTCTTTATACTGGTTTAGAAGACCCTGCAGAGTCTGTATACAACCAGTTACATTTACATCACCTTGCTCTAAAATCTATGCGCATCCAGTTTATTCTTAAACGCATTAACTGTCCCTGCCTCCACCACCTCCCCTGGCAATGCATTCCAAGCAGACACCACTCTCTGACTAAAAAAATATTTCCTAATATCTAACCTGGACCTCTCTTTAATCAGCTTGTAGCTATGCCCTCGTGTTATTGTAGGTGGCTGTATTTTAAAAAACTTGTTATAGTCTAATTTATCGATTCCTCTGATCATCTTATAAACCTGTATTAAGTCACCACGAATTCTTCTCTCTTCGAGACACTGTAGGCCCGTTTTTCTGAGTCGTTCCTCATAACTGTAATTCTGGAATCCAACTATCATCTTTGTCGCTCTTTTTTGTATTCTTTCTAGCATGTTTATGTCCCCTCTATGATAAGGACTCCACACCTGTACACAGTACTCCAATCTAGGTCTAACTAAAGCTTTATACAGTTTGACGATCACTTCCTTGCTCCTATGTTTAATATTTCTTTTTATCATACCTAACATTGCATTTGCCTTTTTCACTGCTACCTTAACTTGCTCACTCACCTTTCCTGTATGATCTATTATAACCCCTAGGTCCCTTTCCTTATCTATCTTTCTAATATTGTTTTCTCCCATTCTGTATTTATGTTCCATATTGGATCTACCCATGTGGATGACTGTACATTTATCTACATTAAACTCCATTTGCCAGCTTACAGACCATTCTCGAATTTTATCTAGATCCGACATCAATATATCCACTTCCGCTTTAGATGAGACACTACTGCATAGTTTTGTGTCATCAGCAAATTTTGCAATCATGGATCTCATATCAATGTCCAAATCATTTATATATATCAAGAACAAAATTGGTCCCAAAACCGAGCCCTGTGGCACACCACTTTTCACTTCACTCCACTCAGAGTACTCCTTATTTATGCCCACCCTCTGCCTTCTTCCTGTTAACCAATTTTCAATCCATTTGGCAACTTCGCCACCTATTCCATGTGATTTTAACTTTCGAAATAATCTTTGATGAGGTACTCTATCAAAGGCCTTTGCAAAGTCTAGATAAATAACATCCACTGGCTCCCCTTTATCTATGATTTTAGTAACCTCCTCCATGAATTCTAATAGATTTGTTAAGCATGATCTCCCTCTAGTAAACCCATGCTGACTATTTCTAATTAGATTACATTTTTCTAAATGCATTACAATGTTTTCTTTGATTATTGACTCTAACAATTTACAGACTATGCTCGTTAAACTCACCGGTCTATAATTTGCCGGATCTGATTTTTTGAGTTTCTGAGTTTCATCAGGATGAGAGCAATGTCTGCACAAGGGCAGGTGCTGGGAATTGATGCGGTTCAAGTGGCTAATTACTCTGGTATGTCCTGCTCGGAATTGAAAGATGAGACTTCGATCTCTTCTATGTAGTTTATTTATGTCATCGTTACTTTTTGGCGGTGACATTTCACTAAATACACTGCGACCTGTTGTTCCCGTCGCCCACCTTTTCACCCAGATGTCCCGGATATTATTCTTAATTATTCGTTTTACTGTGTGGTTACTGCAGGGTCTATCCGATTGTTGTTTCGAGGCTCTTGTTTTTGCCAATCTGTTGGCCATCTCATTCCCTAATAGCCCACTATGTCCAGGTATCCATTGCAAGGTGACATTTATCCCGTCGGCAGTGATGATGATGTTGATCGCCCTTCCACCAAGAATATCCCAGTTTATTGTATAGGGTGTTCTTCAGCACCTCCAGAACCGACTTGGAGTCACTAAAAATCACAAAATCTGAACTGCTGTTTTTATAGCCTCTGCCTCCTCTTCATCATTTCTTCTTCTTCTTCGTACGCAGTCAGACATCAACCTTTATTTTTTCGAAAAAAGCAGCGGTCATCCTGAGGCTGTCGACACTGCCATAGAGCTTGTCTAGTGTTGCCACATCTGCTTTCTCTGATCCTCGTGTGGCGGGCAGTTTTGCAGCAGATGTTCAGCGGGTCATTTTCCCGGTACCGCACATGCATTTGTCAGTGCCACCTATCTTCAGTTTTTTGAATAGGTGGTACCTCAGTCTATTGTGGCCTGTGCGAAGTCTGAAGACCACGACCTGCTCTCTTCTGTTCAACTGGTAATAGGCATCGTTTTTTGTGTAGCCAGTATGTTCTGTTTCCCATTTGGTCATGTATCTAGCTCTAATAAGCCTTTTTGACTCTTCATATGTCACACTAGGTTCTGGTTGTGGTAGTCTTGCACCTTCTTTTGCCAGTCTGTCTGCCTTCTCGTTGCCTTGGATGTTACAGTGGGATGGGACCCACTGTATCACTACTCTTTTTGGTGCGGACTGCTGGCATAGTTGACAGAGTACTGCTCTTAAATCATTAAGTTCACTATTTTTCTGGCTTTTTAGTGCTGTGACCATGGCCAGGGCATCTGTAAACAGGACTATATGGCTTTCATTTCTCTTGCTTGTCACCATTTCTTCTACTGCAGCCCTCAGTGCCTCTGCCTCCGCTCTGAAATTGCTTTCTTTATCATTTCAACGGCTTTCGTCGCATGAAACACATTACTCGTATATGGACCCATCCGGGTATTTCATATGGATACCATACCCTGCAAAAAAAATTGATTTGAATGCTGATCCATCTGTATAGACAGGACTGCCTATTTCGGGTAGCTAGATACTGTCTCCAAGGCACATGTCTTCCAGATATTAGTTGTAGGCATGTCCCTCTGCAGTGTTTCAATATCTAAACCTGTATAATAAAGGTAAGTTAAGTCAAGAATCTCGCAATTCCAGTTTAGCAGACATGCAGTTTTTTTCTTGGTATCATCGTCTCTCCACATAAAGTATGACAGCATGCATTTCCCAATAGTATTTTACGCTTTAATGGCATATGTTGTTCCCAATGAAAAGGCACAATAGTATTACCTGTGGACACACATGTAGTTCAACAAGATTGTTCCAATTCCAAAACAGAACAGAGGAGCACTGTTTGGGATATGGCCAGGGGGCAATAGAAGAGCACTGTATGGGACACGAGAAACCAGAAGAGCTCACAAAATCTGGAAGTGGCACCACGCAGGTTCGCCATTCAGAGCTATAAAGAAACAAAGACACTCATTAAACGATACAATCTGTCCACGAGGACAGAATGGAAAGACCAGCACAAAGAATACAAGTCAAATATTGACAGCATAGACAAACTTGGCAGAGATGAGCAGACAAAGATCTTCAGACTCAGAACGAGACACTGCAGACTCAAGGCTCACCTCCACAGAATGGGTCTCAGAGACACTGCCACATAAGTTTGTGGAGCACCCAAACAAACACCAAAAGATATTCTGCAGGACTGCCCTGCCTATGCAGACCGAAGAGAGGCAGTATGGTCTGGGGGAGCAGGACTGCCCTACCTTGGCAGATGAAAGAGAGGCAGTATGTTCCGGAGGAGCGACCATGCTCAAAAAGCTGTGACGGACAGGCAAAGTCCTGAAACGCAGTCTCCTTCGTGAACCTTACTGGACTAGAAGCAAAGCATCAGTTGATTGAAGCAGAATAAGTGTTAATATTGAAAACAATAAACTGATTCTTTTTTTCCACCACTCATTATTTTGACTTGTCAAAACTTTTAACACACTGACATTCTCTGAGGTCTGTGCCATTTGGCCCAACGGTAGCACTACTTGGGTTAGGGTACACCAAATGCAGTGCTGGACCTCTACTCCACCATCTGGAGTGATAAGACAAGACACAAAGAACCGTAAATGGTTTTGATGATGAATAATTTAGGCTCTAGCAGATAATGGTGAGACATCCATGACCATAGAAGTAGTGTTTTCTTTTTATTGTGAAGGTGTGCCTTTCTGGATTCTATTGAAAGAAGGCACGCCCTTTAAGCCCCAGGCCATAGTGACAGCAGTCTTTATGTTAAATCAGGTAGTATTGGCCAGCGGTATGGGTGAGTATGTGGTAGTATTATAGTACATATTATAATATATATATATATAATATATGTTTAATGTGTTGTGTACGCTGATGCTCCACTATGGCAGTTTTGTCAATTTTTCTGTACGCGGAGAAATGGTTATATCCATATATATATATATATCCATATATATATAATTTGAGTAAATTACCCGACATACCCGTTCAAACAGAAAACGAAATGATTTCGAATCGGGTGTGATTGTAAACCAAGCTTGTCACCGATGTACAACCCTACACAGTACAGAAATACTCAAATAGTGACCGCAGAATATTATTATATAGTATCTATAAATAATAGATGTAAATGTCAATCAAATGTAAATTTAATAAGCCATTAATAAGGAAACTGTGCTTTCTTTTCAATAAAACAAACATTAGATTAAGAGATGTCAAATTTAATGAATCGTCAAACTTACCAATGCGAAGTATCGCTGCTTTGGATGGCAGGGTGACATCCAACTTCTTGGTATTTGAATTCAATACTGCAACTGTTTGTGCTTCCTTCGGCGCGTCGCGTACATCCATTTTCTTCGTTCCATCTTCGGCACCGAGACATACATGAGTGAAACCAAGCAGAAATATAACTGTGATCAACAGAAGATATGCGACCACAGGTATTGATCTCATCCGAATCAAGTTCCGCTTCATAACAATAACGTCAACTGATCGACCTAGCTACCTCTTACTCTAAACTAGTAGTACCGCTAAGTCTTAGCGGTTGGCAATGTTGGGCGGCAAGGCGGACACTCACTCACTCCACTCCAGCTGTTAATATTATTTCTCTAATTTCAGCCCTGATAAATCTCACAAATAAACGAAACTGGCGACTGAAACTTTATTCTAGTGCATCCTTTGTTTTGTGAAAAGTGAAAGAGTAATCCGTACATGAAGACCGGGCATGTTTATCGCCGACACAAGACTATGCTTCCTGCTTCATGTCCCACGACGACTGCTAGCTTGTACTTGTATGCTCAGCAGAAGTGGCAGCTGACACGACAGGGGCATGACTTTCTTCTGCCTAGCGGGCTGGATCTACTTAAAATTGGATTCAATATTGTACTATCAGTTAGACTTGAAAAAACAAAAACACACAATACAACTCTTAAAGCATATAAAAACAGAAAATAACCGTGAGTAGCGGATTTGACAATAATTGAAAAAAAGTATATTGAGAATAGAAACTATTGTGTCTTGTTATTCCCTAATGACATTCCTTTGCTTTTGGCAGAACAAGCCATACAGAAAGCTTTCATCTGGCATAGTGCAGTCTGATTGGCTAGAATCGTGTCACATGATATTTAATGGCTACCTCCTCGTCTGATTATAAGCCATACTCTATAGGCTTTTAAGTTTTTTTTTACTTTTAGTCAAGTTTCGAGCATTGTTGCCATTATTACAGGAGGCAGTGGGTGTTCTTTTATATTACCTGATTGTAGGCAAACTGGTGTTGTACTAAATTTTTGAGTTCCTATCTCAACATGATTTGCATGTTTCCTTTACTTTGGTTTTTTTGCGACAACACATTTTACTGTACATTTCATATTGAATTGTTATTGAGATTCAATGATTCATAATACAGCTTTAAAAACTAATTTACTAACTAGTACACACACTCACACTGACTTGGACTAGCGACCGAAGCTACTACCACAAGTATTTAGTACTGTTTTGTAATGGAATAGTTTTCAGTTCAAGTGCAATATCTACATTGGAGGAGGTCAGCTGCACTGCAGTGAATCTACTAAAATAATCTAAACTTAATAAACTATCACTTATCAGACTCTTTCAGCAAGACTTCATTAATTTTCATTTCTTTCCATGGGATGCAACACATTTAATTGTTTGAATGTCAGTAGACTATATCAGTTCATCATCATGTAGCATGTTCTTTATAGAACGTCGCTCCCATCAGTCTGTCTGAAAGAAACTCATTCCCTTGCCATAACTCCAGCCTCTGCCAGTTATACCCAGGCATTCCTGGATATCTTGGTGCCATTGTCTTCTTGGTCTAACTCTTCCTTTTTTGCCTGGCAGTCTTTTTCTCTGTCTATATCAGTTATGTTGTTGAAAACATATTTTACCATTCCTATTCTCTTCTTGATTTCTATTTCATTAGATTTAAAGGTGTTGTCAGTTGGAAGGGACATAATGGCTGATGACGCCAGAAGAGGCTTTCTCGCTGCAAAGAAAACAGAGGGGCTGAAGAAATCGGGGATACCTCAGCAAGTCAGCCTCCTCAGCATGGTTGTCCAGCCTCCTCAGCATGGTTGTCCAACCTCCTCAGCATGGTTGTCCAACCTCCTCAGCATGGTTGAACAGCCTCCTCAGCATGGTTGTACAGCCTCATCAGCATGGTTGTACAATCTGTGGCAGGGACTATCATTCACAGATCAGCCTTTACAGTCATATCAGACTGTCGACTGCGGGGACGGATGAATAAGACCAAAAGGTGCAAATATTGCAGTCAAACTGTAAACTAGCGACAAAACGCATTCCATTCTCCTTACTGCATTCTGCTACTTGCAAAGCCTTATTGATGTCTTGGCTAGCGAAAGATTAAGAACGAATGCAGAAGAAGAAGACTCAAAATACAGGAGACGGAGCTGGGCAAAACTCATAAGGCGGCACACATATAGAAAACTATACCTCCCCACATCTAACACAAGTGGATAGAAGATGATGAGATGAATATTTACATACTTCAAGGCGATAGCAATTTGTTACCCCCAAGGCAAAAAGAGACAGCGAGGAAGACCTCCAATGCGCTGGTCAGACTCCCTTCCTGTCTACAACAACATCTGAGACATCTTTGGAGAATGCTACCCACTGTCTGTTATGAAGGAGAGGTAGCCAAAATTTATGTGTTTCTGCGAGGGCTAGGTGTTGCACATTCTTCTCTCCAACCTTTATAAATGTTCTCTGAGAACCGTATCAGGTCATAACATAGATGGAGCTAGATACATGACCAAATGGGAAACCGAACATACTGGCTACACCAAAAACGATGCCTATTACCAGTTGAACAGAAGAGAGCAGGTCGTGGTCTTCAGACTTCGCACTGGCCACAATAGATTGAGGTACCACCTATTCAACAAATTGAAGATAGGTGGCACTGACGAATGACTGTGTGGTACCGGGAAAATGACCGCTGAGCATTTGCTGCAAAATGCCCGACATACGAGGATCAGAGAGAGCAGATGTGGCCATCACCAGTGGCAACACTAGACAAGCTCTTTGGCAGTGTTGACAGCCTCAGGATGACCGCTGCTTTTTTCGAAAAAATAATGGTCTGACTGCGTACAAAGAAGAAGAAGACAACATAGATGCTAGCCATACTTACTGTATTGAAGATGGTTCAAGAGCTGTTTTAGGTTGTAGTAGGTTTCTTTCATGTACACAGCATGTCCTGCTGGAATGGATAGAAGTCGTATTTCATTTTGCAGCAAAACCGCCTTGAGGCTCAATGTAGAGTAATCTATGATTAGTAGCCATTATTGCAGGCCATCATTCATGAGAGCAGAACACAAGATCATCTTTCATTCTCAAGTAAGGAGCAAACTGCTCATGAGGACTATGAAACAAAGTAACTAAGACATTTTCCTTAAGAAGATTTCATTCCGGTAGCTCCGCTTTGGGCTTGGGCAGCACCAGATGTGTGGCGCACTGTGCCAGACTTATGGATCATAAATAGGCAACAAAGGTTACAGACAATGGAATTATTTATGTAGCATTACTACTTCTGCATTTATCCTGAAAAGAACGCTGTGACATTGGGCTGTAATTTACAGCAAGGCTGCAATATCTGCATCTTTTGGCCTGACATATCCAATTTCAGCAGACTTTTTTGAGTGTCAGGTTAGCCTTCAAATTGCGATCCCATTTCTTTTAACCAGACTGCACTATTGCAGCCTGTGACCAGGGCCATCACTTGGAGATGGAATATGGTTCTGGTTTACTGACCCTGATGCAAGCAGCAAACTATGAATTGCTGTCAGCTCATTCACTGTGCATTTTTGGCCCAATGTAACATTACAATTCTTAATTATTTGCCACTCAAAAAACATTTTATTGTGTCACTTTTTTTTAGAAATGTCAACCCATTGCGTTGTTGCTTGTTACAGAAATGCTTCTCAGTCCAAATGATGGCTCTCCCAAGTTACATCAAGTCCATATCTTACCTCCTTTTGAATCAATCTCAGTTCACCCACCAGTTCCACTTATACTTCAGAATCCACCTGTGGATCCAAATGGACTTCCTCCATCCTTTGCTTCTGCTGTTCGGGATCCCCATATGTCAGAGACACTTCCAGAACTTTTGGAGAGACTGGATCTTGACTCAACTGATTCCCTGAGAAAATATACTAAGAAAATCTTGCATGAGATGGTGGACTCTTGTAAAGTTGGCATTCAGGTATTGTATTCACCTTGTGGTATGACTGGGACATGTGCCTTGGGTTTTCTCTAAACTTAACATAACATATCTTACTGAGATATAAAGTTGCGTGGACTGTGTTATAATCTCCTTACTACCTGGTGTATTTCTTTCCCATTGTGAGTGCCCTCTGTGGTCTAATAATTTGTTCCAAGAATGCTGTAAAAAGGGATTAATTAGAGTTGTACATTGGACTAGCAACCCCATGATGTAAAATAAATTGCTATGGAAACCACCATTGCAAAATGCACATCAGTGCTTTGATTCAGGCTTCCTGCTAGGGAGAAGATAGAGGAGGACATAGTCAGGCACAAACTGGTGCCAGCTACAATTCGACACAAACTATTAGAAGACACATTCATTCACAAACTGATGCCAGACACAAACTAGTGCCAGACACAAGCTGATGCCAGACACAAACTGGTGTCAGACACAAACTGATGCCAGTCACAAACTCATGCCAGACGCAAACTGATGCCAGACACAATCAGACACAAACTCATGCCAGACACAATCAGACACAAACTGATGCCAGACACAATCAGACACAAACTGATGTCAGACACAAACTGATGCCAGACACAATCAGACACAAACTGATGCCAGTCACAAACTCATACCAGACGCAAACTGGTGCCAGACACAATCAGGCTTTTATTTGCAAAAGGTTTGCCTCTCTATATTCTACTGGGGAAGACATGCCACTTTCCACCCCGAACCATAATCGTTTAGGCAATATCAGGACGTAATAACCAGTGCTTGGATGAATGTGTGCATCTGTTTGTACCTATGATAGTTAGAGCGATCTCAGTGGTCAACCCCAACCATAGTGCAATAGAAGGGCCTCACCCTGAGGACATGTGTTAGTGTGAGATACACTTTTAGCCTTAACTTCCCTAGCTTTCAAGCCTTACCTCCCCTAACTTTCAAGCCTTACTTCCCTCTCAATTCAAGCCTTACTTTCCCTACATTTCAAGCTTTACTTCCCCTAGCTTTAAAGCCTTACTTCCCTTACACTTCAAGCCTTACTTCCCCTACACTTCAAGCCTTACTTACCCTGCAGTTTAAGCCTTACTTCCCCCACACTTCAAGTCTTACTTCAAGCCTTACCTCCCCCACACCCCCACACTTTAAGCTTTACTTCCTCTACACTTCAAGCCTTACTACCCTTACATGTCAAGCCTTACTTCCCCTACACTTCAAGCCTTACTTCCCCTACACTTCAAGCCTTACTTCCCCTACACTTCAAGCCTTACTTCCCCTACACTTCAAGCCTTACTTCCCCTACACTTCAAGCCTGAAACACTTCACGCATGAACTTTAGTCATTTATTGAACAGAAGCATCAATATTTTTATGTGTTTAGCAAAGAAATAATAACTGTTGAGGTTGATAGTAGTTTTGTCTGCTATCCAGGGACAATCAAGAGATGATGTTCAGATCCGTTTGGGTTTGTTGGATGACCTCTGGAGAGATGGCAAGATTTCTGACATGGCGAAGGTCAAGATAGGTTGCTTGGCTTCTGGTAGGTTACCTTTGTGTGTGTCATGTTAATATATTCAGTTGAAAGGCACATGACCTTATATGAAATGTTATTGGCAATCAAATTGTGAAGACAATGTTTAAATATAAGGGAATTTCAGTCATGTGTTTGAATTGTGCCAGTTTTTATATCTTCTATGGCATTCTATCTGGTGGCACAATCCAAACAGGATTCCATATTAGTTGTGTGCAGTCATTATTTTTTTATTTGTTACATTTCATTGAGTAGATCTGTCTCTCTTAAACAGGATGGCAAAACTGGATTCAAAGGGTCATCTCAGTTCACCCGTAATAAAAACTTCATTTGCTTCTCGCTCTTCGTTAGGATGATGTTTGTAGTCCTGTCTTGGTATGGCTGACATTAGGATGATGTTTGTAGTCCTGTCTTGTATGGCTGACATTAGGATGATGTTTGTAGTCCTGTCTTGTATGGCTGACATTAGGATGATGTTTGTAGTCCTGTCTTGTATGGCTGACATTAAGATGATGTTTGTAGTCCTGTCTTGTGTGGCTGACATTAGGATGATGTTTGTAGTCCTGTCTTGTATGGCTGACATTAGGATGATGTTTGTAGTCCTGTCTTGTATGGCTGACATTAGGATGATGTTTGTAGTCCTGTCTTGTATGGCTGACATTAGGATGATGTTTGTAGTCCTGTCTTGTATGGCTGACATTAGGATGATGTTTGTAGTCCTGTCTTGTATGACTGACATTAGGATGATGTTTGTAGTCCTGTCTTGTATGGCTGACATTAGGATGATGTTTGTAGTCCTGTCTTGTATGGCTGACATTAGGATGATGTTTGTAGTCCTGTCTTGTATGGCAGACATTAGGATGATGTTTGTAGTCCTGTCTTGTATGGCTAGCTGACATTTGCTATCTGTGGTCAACACGATCATTCCTTCAGTATTTTAACTATATGTTTAACATTTGAAAATTAAATATTTAGTGATTAGTCCAGATAACATTGTGAGTTTGTTTATCATTGTTACTCTCATGTTTAGAGGATCACTATCCTTGTGTTGTATTCGGTCAGAAGGATAATGTCACAGAAGGGCCAGTAAGGCCTACTCCTTCTGTAGAAGTATCAAATAGTTTGACTCGCCTTGTAGTAATAAGTGTCACAGATTAACTAATATCTTAATCTCTAGGTGTACGTCTTATTTACTTTTTACATTTCCCGTATAATATATGGCTATTGTTCCTGTATCATATGGCTATTGTTCCTGTATCATATGGCTATTGTTCCTGTATCATATGGCTATTGTTCCTGTATCATATGGCTATTGTTCCTGTATCATATATGGCTATTGTTCCTGTATCATATGGCTATTGTTCCTGTATCATATACGGCTATTGTTCCTGTATCATATGGCTATTGTTCCTGTATCATATGGCTATTGTTCCTGTATCATATGGCTATTGTTCCTGTATCATATGGCTATTGTTCCTGTATCATATGGCTATTGTTCCTGTATCATATACAGCTATTGTTCCTGTATCATATATGGCTGCTGTTTCTGAAGCTTTTTGTCAACCCAAGAACACCACTCAAAACTCTGCTAACTTTTAACCTGTGTGAAATTGGAGGGTGCAGAGCCAAGATTTGCAAAGCCTTTTATCCTAGATTTACACACATGCTCCTATGACAAAGAACAAGAATTAGCACACAAGAAATTTACTATATGCCATACATTATCTAGTTTGTTTATGTCAAATTCATTGTGATATCTTGGACAAATGATTTGAAGAATGGAGCAAGCTTGTGTTTTTGTATGTTGGACACCTATTAGAAAAAAGTGTGGCGCTCATCCTGTGGAGTCCCACCAGGCAGCGAGAGTGCCGGGCCTCACGCCTCGAAGGGGCCCACCCAATGCTACTGGTGGTCACGCACCCATGTGCTGTGGAGTCAAGGCACAAGGTGATGGGGCAAAAACTATTGACCAAAAACACAAGACCCTCAGAATACTACAGTGGAATGTGGAGGGAGTCATTAACAAAAAGATTTCCCTAACACATCACTTGCATGAAGGTAAGATTGACGTGGCATGTATCCAAGAAACGCACCTCAACAACAACCACAAATTCTCAATCAGAGGATACCAGACCTTCCGTCTTGATAGAGAAGGTCACAAAGGAGGTGTTCTGATACTGACTCGTAACTGCATACCGAGTAGCGCGGTAGCTGTCAATCACACCGGACAAGCAGAAATTTTAGGAGTTGACATAATGACCCAAGAAACGAAGATCCGCATCTTGAACGTGTACGGCCCACCAAACAAAGAACTGTCGCTCTCGAGTATTGAAGTTAAGGACTCCAGCTGCATAGTAGTTGGAGACTTCAACAGCCACTCGGAGAGATGGGGATACTCAGACACAGACAACAGAGGTGATGAAGTGGAAGACTGGGAGATAGACACAAATCTCTATTTTATCAATAGGCCGGATGATAGCCCTAGCTTCTATTCTAGAACATGGCATACCACCTCTACTCCAGACTTGGCCTTTTCCACGGTGGATATTCACCACAAAATAGACCGCCAGGTGCTCAACCAATTGGCAGGTAGCGACCACAGGCCAATTAGGCTAGAAATTGATATGGAAGTAGGCCCACAGGAAACAAAACCGCTCCCACGTTGGAACTATAAACGAGCCGACTGGGACAGATTTGCAATCCTGACAGATGGGCTGTGCGAAACCATCAACACACGGAATAACAACATGAAACCCATGGTGGAAAGCCTAAGCAAAGCAATAATGCAGGCAGCCACCGAAACCATCCCAAGAGGGGCAAGGAAAAACTACAAGCCATATTGGAATGACGAACTGCAGAAAGCGGAAGACGAAGTCTCAAATGTTGGGAACAATCTATGGAGGCAAATATCGCCCTCAAAGCCACCACGCCGAAATACAAATACACTCTAAACCAAATAACAAGAGAAAGTTGGAAAAACAAAACAGTAAGCCTCAATTTAGAAAAAGACAGGAACAAACTATGGAAGTTAGTCAGAGCCATGAACGACGAAACTCCATCATACAAACAAATTACCATCAAGCAGGGCGACAACATGCTCACTGGAAAAAAGACAACAAACGCCTTTATAGAACATTATGCCAGAGCAAACCACATTGATGTTCCTACAAATAGGCACACAGACATTAATGAAGAACAAAAGAGGCACGACAACATCAATATGGCACCAGAGGAGCACATGATGGCAAAACTAACAATGAATGAAATGGAAGAGGCCATGAGAACTCTAAAGAAAAAGAAATCGCCCGGAAAAGGTGCTGATGGTGCTGGGCCAAACAGCAAAGAGAAAGTTACTATCAGTCCTGAACCAAAGCTGGAAAAGGGGAATTGTACCTCAGGCATGGAAAGACGCTGTACTTATACCAGTACCAAAGAAAGAAAAAGATAAAACTGATCCAAGTGGATTCAGGCCTATCAGTCTACTGAGCATGAAACCCATGGTGGAAAGTCTAAGCAAAGCAATAATGCAAGCCGCCACTGAAACCATCCCAAGAGGAGCTAGGAAAAACTATAAGCCCTACTGGAATGATGAGTTGCAGAAAGCGGAAGATGCAGTAACAAATGCTAGGAACATGGCAGAGCGAGAACAATCTATGGAGGCAAACATCGCCCTCAAAGCCGCCACGGCGAAATACAAATACACTCTCAAGCAAACAGCAAGAGAAAGCTGGAAAAACAAAACGGAAAGCCTAAACCTGGACAAAGACGGGAACAAGCTATGGAAGCTAGTCAGAGCCATGAACGACGAAACCCCGTCAAACAAACAAATTACTATCAAGCAGGGCGAAAACTTGCTCACAGGTAAGAAAGCCGCAAACGCTTTTGTCGATCACTATGCCAGAGCAAACCACATCGAGGTCCCTGCAGATAAGCATACAGACATTAGCGAAGAACTAAAGGGGCACGACAACATCAATACGGCACCTGAAGAGCACATGATGGCCAAATTAACAATGAGCGAAATGGAAGAGGCTATGAGAACATTAAAGAAAAGGAAATCTCCCGGAAAAGACGGGATAACAAACGAAATGCTGATGGGGCTGGGCCAAACAGCGAAGAGGAAACTGCTATCGGTCCTGAACCAAAGCTGGAAAAGGGGAATTGTACCCCAGGCATGGAAAGACGCAATACTGGTACCAGTACCAAAAACAGGAAAGGACAAAACAGATCCAAATGGATACAGGCCCATCAGCCTACTGAGCTGTGTCGGCAAGCTGATGGAACGTATGATAAACACCAGACTGATGTGGCATCTGGAAGAAAAACTAATACTAATTCCACAGCAAGCCGGCTTTAGACAGCACAGATCCACTGAGGACCAGGTCATCCTCATAGCCCAGGAAATAGAAGATGCCTACCAGGCACAGAAACACACAGTAGCTGTTTGGGTAGATCTGGAAAAGGCATTTGACAAAGTCTGGAAAGACGGACTTAGAGTCAAGCTAAGAAGAAGTGATGTTTGTGGGAAAATGTACAAGTGGATCAACCACTACCTCAAACAAAGAACGGCCAAAGCCCAAGTACAAGGGCAGATGAGCAAAAAGGTGACACTCGAGCAGGGAGTACCCCAAGGGGGAGTACTGTTACCCACACTCTTCCTGGTATATATAAACGACATTACAGAGAATATACCAAGGAGAGTACATAGCTCAATGTTTGCAGACGATCTGGCTATGTGGACCCCTGAAAAGAATCTCACCATAGCAAGTAATCGGATGCAGCGGGCCCTAACATCGTTGGAGGAGTGGGCGAACTCATGGCTGGTCAAAATAATTGAGAAAAAAACATATACGATATTCTCGCTTTCAAACAAACCCCAAAACACCAAAATAAGTCTTAACGGCAAATATCTGCTCCCAAACGACAACCCAAACTACCTGAGAGTCACATTTGATCGGCGCATGACATGGAAAAGTCAGATCGAGAGAAACCGAATGAGAGCCAGAGAAAGAATGGCAATCATAAGGAAACTTGCTGGCACAAGCTGAGGAGCGGACGAAAGTATACTAAAAAAAACTGTACACTGGAAGAGTGAGACCAGTTCTCGAGTATGGCATTGCGGCATGGACAACAGCAGCAAAGGCGAACTGTGACAAAATTAGCAAACCCCAAAACCAAGCCATGAGAGTTATAACAGGAGGCATGAAGTCAACGCCAATTGTAGAACTGGAAAAGATTACAAATGTGCAATCCATGACCGACAAAAGAGACTGCAGAGCCCAGCAGCAAGCAGAGAAACTCAGAAGACTGACAGACCATCCAATACATAAGAGACTAAATAATTTTGGAAATGGGAAACTAAAGCGGAGAAACTTTGCAGAAATAGCCAACGCAAAGATAAGCGAAGACCCCATGAACGCATTAACAACACCAAAGCCCATTCCTACTGTACGCAAACCTACCTGGAGGCAGCATATATTTCCAGAGGTGGTAGAAAAAATACCAGGTATTGGAAACAAGAACAGCCAGACTGAAAAAGAAAGAAGAGATACAACCCTGAGGTACATAACGAAAAACTACCCAAGCATGGACTGGACCCATGCATACACCGACGGCTCTGTAACAAACACAGAACGGAGGGGCAGGGGTATTCCTGAGCCTACCAAATGGTAGAAAAACAACACTATCAGTGGCAACTGGAAAATACTCAAGCAATTTCAGAGCAGAGGCAAAGGCACTGAGGGCTGCAGTAGAAGAAATGGTGACATACAAAAGAAATGAAAGCCATATAGTCCTGTTTACAGATGCCCTGGCCGTAGTCACAGCACTAAAAAGCCAGAAAAATACTGAACTTAATGATTTAAGAGCAGTACTCTGTCAACTATGCCAGCAGTCCGCACCAAAAAGAGTAGTGGTACAGTGGGTTCCATGCCACTGTAACATCCAAGGCAACGAGGAGGCAGACAGACTGGCAAAAGAAGGTACAAGACTACCACAACCAGAAAATAGTGTGACATACGAAGAGTCAAAAAGGCTTATTAGAGCCAGATACATGACAAAATGGGAAATAGAACATACTGGCTACACAAAAAACGATGCCTATTACCAGTTGAACAGAAGAGAGCAGGTCGTGGTCTTCAGACTTCGCACTGGCCACAATAGACTGAGGTACCACCTATTCAATAAATTGAAGATAGGTGGCACTGACGAATGCACGTGCGATACTGGGAAAATGACCGCTGAACGTCTGCTGCAAAACTGCCCGACATACGAGGATGAGAGAAAGCAGATGTGGCCATCACCAGTGGCAACACTAGACAAGCTTTATGGCAGTGGCGACAGCCTCAGGATGACCGCTGATTTTTTCGAAAAAATAAAGGTTGACATCTGACAGCGTACGAAGAAGAAGAACAAGAAGTATGTTGGACAAATGATTTGAAGAATGGAGCAAGGTTGTGTTTTTCACCTTGTGATTGACAACTGGGACAAAACTTATATTTATTGTTTTACCTCGACAGCACTAAAGAACCTTATTGTTTTACCTTGACAGCACTAAAGAACCTTATTGTTTTACCTTGACAGCACTAAAGAACCTTATTGTTTTACCTTGACAGCACTAAAGAACCTTATTGTTTTACCTTGACAGCACTAAAGAACCTTATTGTTTTACCTTGACAGCACTAAAGAACCTTATTGTTTTACCTTGACAGCACTAAAGAACCTTATTGTTTTACCTTGACAGCACTAAAGAACCTTATTGTTTTACCTTGACAGCACTAAAGAACCTTATTGTTTTACCTTGACAGCACTAAAGAACCTTATTGTTTTACCTTGACAGCACTAAAGAACCTTATTGTTTTACCTTGACAGCACTAAAGAACCTTATTGTTTTACCTTGACAGCACTAAAGAACCTTATTGTTTTACCTTGACAGCACTAAAGAACCTTATTGTTTTACCTTGACAGCACTAAAGAATGGTGACCTAAAGCAAGCTGACAAATTGCATCTGGCCTTGATGGTGGACCACATAGCAGAGGTGCTGGGTGTCATATGTCTGCTGGGTGTCATATGTCTGCTGGGTGTCATGTGTCGTATGTCTCTGGGTGTCATCTATCTGCTGGGTGTTATGTGTCACCTGTCTGCTGGGTGTTATGTATCATCTGTCTGCTGGGGTTTTGTGTCATCTGTCTGCTGGGTGTCATTTGACCGCTTTGTGTCATGTCATCTGTCTGCCGGGTGTTATGTGTCATCTGTCTGCTGGGTGTTATGTGTCATCTGTCTGATGGGTGTTATGTGTTGTCTGTCTGCAAGGTGTTATGTGTCATCTGTCTGCCGGATGTTATGTGTCATCTGTCTGATGGGTGTTATGTGTCATCTGTCTTATGAGTGTTATGTGTCATCTGTCTGCTAGGTGTTGTCTGTCTGCTAGGTGTTGTCTGTCTGCTAGGTGTTATGTGTCATCTGTCTGCTAGGTGTTATGTGTCATCTGTCTGCTAGGTGTTGTCTGTCTGGATGTTATGTGTCATCTGTCTGCTAGGTGTTGTCTGTTTGCTAGGTGTTATGTGTCATCTGTCTGCTAGGTGTTGTCTATCTGCTGGATGTTATGTGTCATCTGTCTCCTAGGTGTCTGTCTGCTAGGTGTTGTGTGTCATCTGTCTGATGGGTGTTATGTGTCGTCTTTCTGATGGGTGTTATGTATCGTCTGTCTGATGGATGTTATGTGTCGTCTGTCTTCCGGTCACTTTCACTGTCTCATCTTGTATTGTTTTCTTTCTGCATCTCTCATAACATGTATGTTTGTACACAACCTGTATGTTTGTACACAACCTGTATGTGTGTACATGTATGTTTGTACACAACCTGTATGTTTGTACCTGTATATTTGTACACAACCTGTATGTTTATACATGTATGTTTGTACCTGTATGTTTGTACATGTATGTTTGTAGATTTATGTTTGTACATGTATGTTTGTGCATGCATATTTGTACCTGTATGTTTGTGCCTGTATGTTTGTACATGCATGTTTGTACATGTATGTTTGTACCTGTATGTTTGTACACAAGCCTATTTTTCACATGCCAAGACTATCTATTTTTCCAATTCTAAAAATATTAACAAAATGCTGACAGCATATTATGTATTTTGTATCTGTTTAAGTAGTTTCTATTTATCACTAATTGTCCTAATGTATATCTTTGGTTCAGCTTTGTCCAGTGTATCTTCCTGTCAGCTCAAAACCTCCACACCTCCAGCACATAACTTAACTTAACGTCTTTATACTGGTTTAGAAGACCCTGCAGAGTCTGTATACAACCAGTTACATTTACATCACCTTGCTCTAAAATCTATGCGCATCCAGTTTATTCTTAAACGCATTAACTGTCCCTGCCTCCACCACCTCCCCTGGCAATGCATTCCAAGCAGACACCACTCTCTGACTAAAAAAATATTTCCTAATATCTAACCTGGACCTCTCTTTAATCAGCTTGTAGCTATGCCCTCGTGTTATTGTAGGTGGCTGAATTTTAAAAAACTTGTTATAGTCTAATTTATCGATTCCTCTGATCATCTTATAAACCTGTATTAAGTCACCACGAATTCTTCTCTCTTCGAGACACTGTAGGCCCGTTTTTCTGAGTCGTTCCTCATAACTGTAATTCTGGAATCCAACTATCATCTTTGTCGCTCTTTTTTGTATTCTTTCTAGCATGTTTATGTCCCCTCTATGATAAGGACTCCACACCTGTACACAGTACTCCAATCTAGGTCTAACTAAAGCTTTATACAGTTTGACGATCACTTCCTTGCTCCTATGTTTAATATTTCTTTTAATCATACCTAACATTGCATTTGCCTTTTTCACTGCTACCTTAACTTGCTCACTCACCTTTCCTGTATGATCTATTATAACCCCTAGGTCCCTTTCCTTATCTATCTTTCTAATATTGTTTTCTCCCATTCTGTATTTATGCTCCATATTGGATCTACCCATGTGGATGACTGTACATTTATCTACATTAAACTCCATTTGCCAGCTTACAGACCATTCTCGAATTTTATCTAAATCCGACATCAATATATCCACTTCCGCTTTAGATGAGACACTACTGCATAGTTTTGTGTCATCAGCAAATTTTGCAATCATGGATCTCATATCAATGTCCAAATCATTTATATATATCAAGAACAAAATTGGTCCCAAAACCGAGCCCTGTGGCACACCACTTTTCACTTCACTCCACTCAGAGTACTCCTTATTTATGCCCACCCTCTGCCTTTTTCCTGTTAACCAATTTTCAATCCATTTGGCAACTTCGCCACCTATTCCATGTGATTTTAACTTTCGAAATAATCTTTGATGAGGTACTCTATCAAAGGCCTTTGCAAAGTCTAGATAAATAACATCCACTGGCTCCCCTTTATCTATGATTTTAGTAACCTCCTCCATGAATTCTAATAGATTTGTTAAGCATGATCTCCCTCTAGTAAACCCATGCTGACTATTTCTAATTAGATTAAATTTTTCTAAATGCATTACAATGTTTTCTTTGATTATTGACTCTAACAATTTACAGACTATGCTCGTTAAACTCACCGGTCTATAATTTGCCGGATCTGATTTTTTGCCTTTTTTGAATAAGGGGATCACTCCTGCATCTTTCCAATCCCGTGGAACAATCCCTTTTGTAAGTGATTGAGAACATAATATAGCCAATGGTTTTGCTAGTTGGTTTCTAATTTCATACAGCAATTTTGGGTGAATACCATCTTGACCTGGACATTTATTCACTTTCAACCCCTCCAATTTTTTAAAAACCATTTCCTCTGTAATACAGATTGATCTTAATCCCGCTGTATCCATGTCTCTTTGAAAAATATCTATAGGCTCTGGGATCTCGGAGCAGTCCTCCTTTGTGAAGACTGTGCCAAAGTACTGATTAAGCAGATTAGCAGCCTCCCTATTCTCACTTATTATTTTCCCTGTACTGTCTATGAGAGGGCCTACTTTGTCTTTCGTTCTTTGTTTATTTCTAACATAAGAAAAGAAGCTTTTACTGTCAGTCTTGATCCTCTGAGCAAGTTTTTTTTTTTTTTTTTTTTTTTTTTTTTTTTTTTTTTTTTTTTTTTTACATGGTTGGTATTGTTGTATTATTCAGTTTCAGCAGTTAAGTTGGGTGTCTATTCCTTTCTGATGTTTGGTATTGTTGTATTATTCAGTTTCAGCAGTTAAGTTGGGTGTCTTTTCCTTTCTGATGTTTGGTATTGTTGTATTATTCAGCAGTTAAGTTGGGTGTCTATTCCTTTGTGAGAGTGAAGAATATTCTATAGGCTAGTTAGTTAGTTTTCTTTCTACTTGTGCCGTTAAGAGTCGTGGGTAGCTTAAGTTATCTGTCCTACGCTAAGTGAGATGCGTCGGTCAATGTGAGCCAGGGTCGCTGCACATTCACTCTATTCTCATCTATTCGCCTACCTCACGATCACACGCTTGCTCTGTAGTCAAATCTATTCCTTTCTTAAAGGGGATACTGTTCTATTCCTAACTGAAAGTTAAGAATGCTAACGTCTCATAAACAGCAATAATCATTCATGTGAATGACCTAAGGCTGATATGCTAAATCTAACTGTTTGGCTAATTTCAGAGAGAATCAGTCCACAATCTGTGACAATAGTATGAGAAGGGAGAGTCAGTTCACAATCTGTAACCATAGTATGAGAAGGGAGAATCAATCCACAATCTGGGACCATAGTATGAGAAGGGAGAATCAGTCCACAATCTGTAACCATAGTATGAGAAGGGAAAGTCAGTTCACAATCTGTAACCATATTATGAGAAGGAAGGAGGTCAGTCCACAATCTGTGACCATAGTATGAGAAGGGATAATCAGTCCACAATCTGTGACCATAGTATGAGAAGGGAGAACCAGTCCACAATCTGTGACCATAGTATGAGAAGGGAGAATCAATCCACAATCTGTAACCATAGTATGAGAAGGGAGAATCAGTCCACAATGAAACTACAGATAGAATGTGTTTCTTTTTAAAGATTTTATTTTATAAATATATGACAAGCATCATAGTGTGTATATTACAATGTGTCTATTTATGTCATATATATATGGCTTCTTCAGGCTATATCTCTTCTGATCAAAACCTGTCCTCGGAGGTGCTCTCTATAGATAGTTGTTGCTCGTTACTGGAAACTAGCCGAACATTTTTCCACCAATGGAACGGTACAATAGGAAAGATGAACAATTAAAGGTTCACACCAGTCCTCATTGCACTGTTTCCTCACCCAATTCCCACAACCACGCCTCCTTTACTCAACATCACCCCGATCTCTTTCCTGCCTCGCACCTATAAGACATCCCTCCCCTCAATATTCCACAAGAAGAGTGCATTGTGTGCTGGGTTTTTTGGAGGGTTTTTGTTGTTGCTAAAATGACATCATAATAAAATGGGTAGTATTGATAAAAGTTTAAATCATATTTTAAACAGAAAATATAGTCATATGACTCATATTTAGGATTTGACCCTCTGACCTCTAGCACCCTAGATGAGGATCACACTCCTAGACCACCACGTCAGCTGAAAATAAAGTTTGACAAAGGAAGTATCTAGAGTTTGTGTATTTTGACTAGACAGACAGACATTAACACGTTTTGTTTTGTACAAAACTTGACCTCACTTTATTGAGCTCGTTCTGAGACTATGTAGGGAGAGGAGGCTAACATCTAGTCAGGTGAAACAAACTGATGAGACTTGTTAGTCAGGGTCAGGTGAAACAAACTGATGAGACTTGTTAGTCAGGGTCAGGTGAAACAAACTGATGAGACTTGTTAGTCAGGGTCAGGTGAAACAAACTGATGAGACTTGTTAGTCAGGGTCAGGTGAAACAAACTGATGAGACTTGTTAGTCAGGGTCAGGTGAAACAAACTGATGAGACTTGTTAGTCAGGGTCAGGTGAAACAAACTGATGAGACTTGTTAGTCAGGGTCAGGTGAAACAAACTGATCAGACATGTTAGTCAGGGTCAGGTGAAACATACTGATGAGACTTGTTAGTCAGGGTCAGGTGAAACAAACTGATGAGACTTGTTAGTCAGGGTCAGGTGAAACAAACTGATGAGACTTGTTAGTCAGGGTCAGGTGAAACAAACTGATGAGACTTGTTAGTCAGGGTCAGGTGAAACAAACTGATGAGACTTGTTAGTCAGGGTCAGGTGAAACAAACTGATCAGACATGTTAGTCAGGGTCAGGTGAAACATACTGATGAGACTTGTTAGTCAGGGTCAGGTGAAACAAACTGATGAGACTTGTTAGTCAGGGTCAGGTGAAACAAACTGATGAGACTTGTTAGTCAGGCAAAACATATTGATCGGACTTGATAGTCAGGACATTGAATTGTAGAACAAGGCATGCTAGTCAGGACAGGAAGGCCATGAGATAAGCTGACATTGCCAGTTCATGGCAGGACAGGGAGGCCATGAGATAAGCTGACATTGCTAGTTCATGGCAGGACAGAGAGGCCAGGAGATAAGCTGACATTGCTAGTTCATGGCAGGACAGGGAGGCCAGGAGATAAGCTGACATTGCCAGCTCATGGCAGGACAGGGAAGCCATGAGATACGCTGACATTGCCAGTTCATGGCAGGACAGGGAGACCAGGAGATAAGCTGACATTGCCAGTTCATGGCAGGACAGCTTGGCAGTTGTTTGTTCCGGGCCTATGCTCCTTAGGGAGTTGAATTGTTATTGATTAATGAATGACATGGACATTTGATACAGGACAATTGAGCATTGTGACAGAAAGTCGGTACAGGACAATTGAGCATTGTGACAGAAAGTCGGTACATGACAATTGAGCATTGTGACAGAAAGTCGGTACAGGACAATTGAGCATTGTGACAGAAAGTTGGTACAGGACAATTGAGCATTGTAACAGAAAGTCGGTACAGGACAATTGAGCATTGTGACAGAAAGTTGGTACAGGACAATTGAGCATTGTAACAGAAAGTTGGTACAGGACAATTGAGCATTGTGACAGAAAGTCGGTACAGGACAATTGAGCATTGTGACAGAAAGTCGGTACAGGACAATTGAGCATTGTGACAGAAAGTTGGTACAGGACAATTGAGCATTGTGACAGAAAGTTGGTACAGGACAATTGAGCATTGTGACAGAAAGTCGGTACAGGACAATTGAGCATTGTGACAGAAAGTCAGTACAGGACAATTGAGCATTGTGACAGAAAGTTGGTACAGGACAATTGAGCATTGTAACAGAAAGTTGGTACAGGACAATTGAGCATTGTGACAGAAAGTCGGTACAGGACAATTGAGCATTGTAACAGAAATCCGGTACAGGACAATTGAGCATTGTGACAGAAAGTCGGTACAGGACAATTGAGCATTGTGACAGAAAGTCAGTACAGGACAATTGAGCATTGTGACAGAAAGTTGGTACAGGACAATTGAGCATTGTGACAGAAAGTCGGTACAGGACAATTGAGCATTGTGACAGAAAGTCGGTACAGGACAATTGAGCATTGTGACAGAAAGTTGGTACAGGACAATTGAGCATTGTGACAGAAAGTTGGTACAGGACAATTGAGCATTGTGACAGAAAGTTGGTACAGGACAATTGAGCATTGTGACAGAAAGTCAGTACAGGACAATTGAGCATTGTGACAGAAAGTTGGTACAGGACAATTGAGCATTGTGACAGAAAGTCGGTACAGGACAATTGAGCATTGTGACAGAAAGTTGGTACAGGACAATTGAGCATTGTGACATGAACAAACTCCAGAAATGATCAAGAAAACCTTACTTGGAATAATAATAGGATTGGCATGATGAAAGCAGCTCAGAGTTCTCTTCTCTTCTCAATATCTCTGGAATGTCTATTCTTTCTCATCTAATGTAAGTAACATTTGCAAGTTCTGACCTTCTGTCAATTCCCAGGTGAGTCAGTGGATGGTGGCAGTGAAACGCATAATGAACGAGCTCAAACTTTTGAATTCATTGTCCAACCTGACCACCCCCAAGAAGTTGTCCATGCCTTCAGAATCTACAGCCAAAAGTTTGTTAACAACAGAAACATCTGTGACAGTGAATGGTTTCTCTCCAGATTTGACATCAGTTAGTGTGCCAGAGGCATGGATGCCTACTAGCAATTGTCATGCACAGCAGAATAGCAAGACACGGCAAGTCGTTAGTAAACAGACAGAGCTGCAGTGGCTAGACAAAGGTGTTGATGAAAGTGAAAAAACAAGCTGATAATGTTAGATAACTGTTAATGTAGCTCTTTGATTCTGTGATGTACTTGTATAATGTAGCTCTTTGATTCTGTGATGTACTTGTATAATGTAGCTCTTTGATTCTGTGATGTACTTGTATAATGTAGCTCTTTGGTTCTGTGATGTACTTGTATAATTTAGCTCTGTGATGTACTTGTATAATGTAGCTCTTTGATTCTGTGATGTACTTGTATAATGTAGCTCTTTGATTCTGGGATGTACTTGTATAATGTAGCTCTGTGATTTTGTGATGTACTTGTATAATGTAGCTTTGATTCTGTGATGTACTTGTATAATGTAGCTCTTTGATTTTGTGATGTACTTGTATTATGTAGCTCTTTGATTCTGTGATGTACTTGTATAATGTAGCTCTTTGATTCTGTGATGTACTTGTATAATGTAGCTCTTTGATTCTGTGATGTACTTGTATAATGTAGCTCTTTGGTTCTGTGATGTACTTGTATAATTTAGCTCTGTGATGTACTTGTATAATGTAGCTCTTTGATTCTGTGATGTACTTGTATAATGTAGCTCTTTGATTCTGGGATGTACTTGTATAATGTAGCTCTGTGATTTTGTGATGTACTTGTATAATGTAGCTTTGATTCTGTGATGTACTTGTATAATGTAGCTCTTTGATTTTGTGATGTACTTGTATTATGTAGCTCTTTGATTCTGTGATGTACTTGTATAATGTAGCTCTTTGATTCTGTGATGTACTTGTATAATGTAGCTCTTTGATTCTGTGATGTACTTGTATAATGTAGCTCTTTGATTCTGTGATGTACTTGTATAATGTCGCTCTTTGGTTCTGTGATGTACTTGTATAATTTAGCTCTGTGATGTACTTGTATAATGTAGCTCTTTGGTCCTGTGATGTACTTGTATAATGTAGCTCTTTGATTCTGTGATGTACTTGTATAATGTAGCTCTTTGATTCTGGGATGTACTTGTATAATGTAGCTCTGTGATTTTGTGATGTACTTGTAAAATGTAGCTCTGTGATTCTGTGATGTACTTGTATAATGTAGCTCTTTGTTTCTCTGATGTATAATGTAGCTCTTTGATTGTGTGATGTACTTTTATAATGAAACTCTTTGATTCTCTGATGTACAATGTAGCTCCTTGATTGTGTGATGTACTTGTATAATGTAGCTCTTTGATTGTGTGATGTATAATGTAGCTCTTTGATTGTGTGATGTACTTGTATAATGTAGCTCTTTGATTGTGTGATGTACAATGTTTTAGTTGAAAGATGTGAATCTCAGCAGCAAGCAAGTCTGATTCCTTGTTGAGCTGGTGTATTATGGTTGTGTCAGTTGCAGTCAGAGATATGCAAACTTTTTTTGACATTTTGTTGTTGTGGCAAGAGGGCTTATATCAATATCTGCAGACTTTATGGGCACTTTACAGCATGATAAAATGTCTGATGTTACTATTACTCTGTGAATTGGCTCCTATTACAATGTGAATTGTCTCCTGTTACAATTACAGTGGGAATTGTCTCCTGTTACAGTTTGATTTGTCTCCTGTTACAGTGTGAATTGGCTCCTATTACAATGTGAATTGTCTCCTGTTACAGTTACAATGTGAATTGTCTCCACTTACAATGTAAATTGTCTCCTGTTACAGTTTGATTTGTCTCCTGTTACAGTGTGAATTGGCTCCTATTACAATGTTAATTGTCTCCTGCTACAGTTACAGTGTGAATTGTCTCCACTTACAATGTGAATTGTCTCCTGTTACAGTTTGATTTAACTTAACTTAACTTAACTTAACGTCTTTATACTGGTTTAGAAGACCCTGCAGAGTCTGTATACAACCAGTTACATTTACATCACCTTGCTCTAAAATCTATGCGCATCCAGTTTATTCTTAAACGCATTAACTGTCCCTGCCTCCACCACCTCCCCTGGCAATGCATTCCAAGCAGACACCACTCTCTGACTAAAAAAATATTTCCTAATATCTAACCTGGACCTCTCTTTAATCAGCTTGTAGCTATGCCCTCGTGTTATTGTAGGTGGCTGTATTTTAAAAAACTTGTTATAGTCTAATTTATCGATTCCTCTGATCATCTTATAAACCTGTATTAAGTCACCACGAATTCTTCTCTCTTCGAGACACTGTAGGCCCGTTTTTCTGATTTGTCTCCTGTTACAATGTGAATTGTCTCCTGTTACAGTTACTCTGTGAATTGTCTCCTGTTACAGTTTGATTTGTCTCCTGTTACAGTGTGAATTGTCTCCACTTACAATGTAAATTGTCTCCGGTTAGTTTGATTTGTCTCCTGTTACAGTGTGAATTGTCTCCGGTTACAGTGTGAATTGTTCCTCGTTACAGTTACTCTGTGATTGGCCAGCTGTTCGGCCACTAATTGCACTCTAAACCCACCCACTAACGCACATTATAGCTTTTGTAACTTGGCTTTGAAATCTCATTAGTTAGCCAGATCTGATTTATATATGAATTGAATGTGTGAAGTTTCCAGGTCATGACAAGTTTTTAAAATTCTTGGTGAATTTATAAACCTACGGCTTTCCAGAAAATAGGTTGACAAATTTTGTTCAGACCAATGATGCACCACCAACTGGTGCTGACGGATGTCCGTGTTCTCCTCTTCTCTGTTAGAATTTGATAAGCTGCCAAGTGTCATTAAAGCTAATCTTTTATATTCTCAGATTGACATCTGTACCTCCCTCTGTATCTGTACCTCCCTTTGTATTCATCCCTCTGTATCTGTACCTCCCTCTGTATCTGTACCTCCCTTTGTATCTGTCCCTCCCTCTGTATCTTGTGTGAGTGAGGAGGTTACAGCTGTACTTGTGTCAGTCAGGAGGTTACAGCTGTACTTGTGTCAGTCAGGAGGTTACAGTTACTGCACAGTTGTACTTGTGTCAGTCAGGAGGTTACAGCTACTAGACAGTTGTACTTGTGTCAGTCAGGAGGTTACAGCTACTAGACAGTTGTACTTGTGTCAGTCAGAAGGTTACAGCTACTAGACAGTTGTACTTGTGTCCATGAGGAGGTTACAGTTGTACTTGTGTCAGTCAGGAGGTTACAGCTACTAGACAGTTGTACTTGTGTCAGTCAGGAGGCTACAGCTACCGGACAGTTGTACTTGTGTCCATGAGGAGGTTACAGTTGTACTTGGGTCCATGAGGAGGTTACAGTTGTACTTGTGTCAGTCAGGAGGTTACAGCTACTAGACAGTTGTACTTGTGTCAGTCAGGAGGTTACAGCTACTAGACAGTTGTACTTGTGTCAGTCAGGAGGTTACAGCTACTAGACAGTTGTACTTGTGTCAGTCAGGAGGTTACAGCTACCGGACAGTTGTACTTGTGTCCATGAGGAGGTTACAGCTACTAGACAGTTGTACTTGTGGCAGTGATTTGGTGGACATTTTGTTTGATCATAAGCAGGTCCAGGTTAGAGTTATACTTTCTCTATAAACCCAATTTCGAAATGTTTTTACATCCTCCGTCACTGTGACTTGAGTCAGCCCACAAGTTGAAAAATATTACTTCAGTCAGCCCACATGTTTAACAATGTGACTTCAGTCAGCCCACATGTTGAATAATGTGACTTGAGCCAGCCCACATGTTGGACAATGTGACTTGAGTCAGCCCACATGTTCGACAATGTGACTTCAGTAAGCCCACATGTTGGACAATGTGACTTGAGCCAGCCCACATGTTGGACAATGTGACTTGAGTCAGCCCATGTATTGGACAATGTGACTTGAGTCAGCTCACATGTTGGACAATGTGACTTGAGTCAGCCCATGTGTTGGACAATGTGACTTGAGTCAGCCCACATGTTGGACAATGTGACTTGAGTCAGCTCACATGTTGGACAATGTGACTTGAGTCAGCCCATGTGTTGGACAATGTGATTTGAGTCAGCTCACATGTTGGACAATGTGACTTCAGTCAGCTCACATGTTGGACAATGTGACTTCAGTCAGCTCACATGTTGGACAATGTGACTTCAGTCAGCCCACATGTTGGACAATGTGACTCTGTGGTTGTTAGGCTAGTTTAGCCTCCAACTCTAAACATTGGTTAGACTCCATATTTCTAATAACTAAATATTTGTCAGAACATTGTTTAGGTATCTAGTTTCTCACATCAGAGGTTCAGGCTCGTAACCTAATGACAACATGCTCAAGTATACCCAGCTGTAAGTATGGTTATGTGATTCAGCTCTTGTGCTGTGAAAGGACTTGTCTGTATGCTCTCATCTACTGACTAGAACATCTGTGATCGGCCTGCATGCCCATTTATTTCTTGTATTTTAAAACTGGAGGTCACCAGATGGGTCGAAATGCTCATCTTTTTTATTTTGTAAAGTGAATCCATGCTGCTGTTCATACAAGATAGTGATGTATGTACCTTATTTGCATGTCTGCAACTCTTTTTCTTATGAACTTTTGTAAAAACTCAAATTATTTTGTATATTAAACAGTGAAACAGGATTGAAAATTCTTGTTCTGTCGTTGCTTACACAAGACTAATAAGCATTCATTTTACTTACTTAGTCACTCCCCTTCTACCGTGAGGTGTAGAGGTAGCATTCATTTTACTATCCTTAAATGTTGGTCCACTTTAGTCTCTGCCTGTTTGAACCGGGCTGTGCTCATGTTAGTCTGCCTGTTTGAACCGGGCTGTGCTCATGTTAGTCTGCCTGTTAGAACCGGCCTGTGCTCATGTTAGTCTGCCTGTTTGAACCGGGCTGTGCTCATGTTAGTCTGCCCGTTAGAACTGGCCTGTGCTCATGTTAGTCTGCCTGTTTGAACCGGCCTGTGCTCATGTTAGTCTGCCTGTTTGAACCGGCCTGTGCTCATGTTAGTCTGCCCGTTAGAACCGGCCTGTCATAATATTAGTCTCTGCCCGTTAGAACCAGCCTCTCATAATGTTAGTCTCTGCCCGTTATAACCGGCCGTTAGAACCAGCCTCTCATAATGTTAGTCTCTGCCCGTTTGAACCGGCCTGGCCTGTCGTAATGTTAGTCTCTGCCCGTTTGGCTTGGTCTGGCCTGTCGTAATGTTAGTCTCTGCCCGTTTGGCTTGGCCTGTCGTAATGTTAGTCTCTGCCCGTTTGGCCTGGCCTGTCGTAATGTTAGTCTCTGCCCGTTTGGCCTGGCCTGTCGTAATGTTAGTCTCTGCCTGTTTGGCTTGGCTTGGCCTGTCGTAATGTTAGTCTCTGCCCGTTTGAACTGGCCTGTCGTAATGTTAGTCTCTGCCCGTTTGTTCCGGCCTGTCGTAATGTTAGTCTCTGCCCATTTGAACTGGCCTGTCGTAATGTTAGTCTCTGCCCGTTTGAACTGGCCTGTCGTAATGTTAGTCTCTGCCCGTTTGGCCTGGCGTAATGTTAGTCTCTGCCCATTTGTTCCGGCCTGTTGTAATGTTAGTCTCTGCCCGTTTGTTCCGGCCTGTCGTAATGTTAGTCTCTGCCCATTTGGCCTGTTGTAATGTTAGTCTCTGCCCGTTTGGCCTGTCGTAATGTTAGTCTCTGCCCGTTTGGCCTGTCGTAATGTTAGTCTCTGCCCATTTGGCCTGTCGTAATGTTAGTCTCTGCCCGTTTGGCCTGTTGTAATGTTAGTCTCTGCCCGTTTGGCCTGTCGTAATGTTAGTCTCTGCCCGTTTGGCCTGTCGTAATGTTAGTCTGCCCGTTTGGCCTGTCGTAATGTTAGTCTCTGCCCGTTTGGCCTGTCGTAATGTTAGTCTCTGCCCGTTTGGCCTGTCGTAATGTTAGTCTGCCCGTTTGGCCTGTCGTAATGTTAGTCTCTGCCCGTTTGGCCTGTTGTAATGTTAGTCTCTGCCCGTTTGGCCTGTCTTAATGTTAGTCTCTGCCCGTTTGGCCTGTCGTAATGTTAGTCTGCCCGTTTGGCCTGTCGTAATGTTAGTCTCTGCCCGTTTGGCCTGTCGTAATGTTAGTCTCTGCCCGTTTGGCCTGTCGTAATGTTAGTCTCTGCCCGTTTGGCCTGTATGAGTTCTTGGACCAAACTTCTAACAAGTCTTCTTTTACTGCTCATTGTCAGGCACAGACCCTGGTTATATTAGGGCCCAGGAATAGCGAATGGACCAGGAAAGGATCAAATGTGGCAGGCCCACACAACGTACTCTGGGCTGGCCAATGAAAGGATCAATGAGTGGCAGGCCCACATAACGTACTCTGGGCTGGCCAATGAAAGGATCAAAGGGCAGGCCCACATAACGTACTCTGGGCTGACCTATGAAAGAATCAAAGGGCAGGCTCACCTAACGTACTCTGGGCTGACCCATGAAAGGATCAAAGGGTGACAGGCCCACATAACGTACTCTGGGCTGACCTATGAAAGAATCAAAGGGCAGGCTCACATAACGTACTCTGGGCTGACCCATGAAAGGATCAAAGGGCAGGCCACTCTGGGCTTGTTTGTTAACTGGACCACCAGCAGATTCGTATTTCTCTTCCCCCCCCCCCCCCCCTTATTTGTTGTTAACAAGTCGCTGTCCTTTTGTTCGTGGCATCTAACTGAACTGTTGTGGAAGTGTATAAACTATATGTTGTGCTAAAGAGCGCTACCATCACTGTCCTCCCGCAAGGCCAAGCTTTCAACAGCAGGTAGCAAAGTTGTATCAATCAGACAAGCACAATGATTCCAGCCAGGCCAAGCTTTCAACAGCAGGTAGCAAAGTTGTATCAATCAGACAAGCACAATGATTCCAGCCAGGCCAAGCTTTCAACAGCAGGTAGCAAAGTTGTATCAATCAGACAAGCACAATGATTCCAGCCAGGCCAAGCTTTCAACAGCAGGTAGCAAAGTTTTATCAATCAGACAAGCACAATGATTCTCCTTCACTTGCTGTCCAATACATGTAATTGACCAGTAAAATATGACAAACATCAGTCCATGCCTCACAATAAAGACAACTGTCCATGCTTCACAATAAAGACATCAGTCCATGCCTCACAATAAAGACAGCAGTCGATGCCTCACAATAAAGACAGCAGTCCATGCCCCACAATAAAGACAGCAGTCCATACCTCACAATAAAGACAACGGTCCATACCTCACAATAAAGACATCAGTCCATACCTCACAATAAAGACAGCAGTCCATACCTCACAATAAAGACAACGGTCCATACCTCACAATAAAGACAGCAGTCCATACCTCACAATAAAGACAACGGTCCATACCTCACAATAAAGACATCAGTCTATGCCTCACAATAAAGACATCAGTCCATGCCTCACAATAAAGACTTCATATTTTCAAGTCAAACACATCTTTGTTCACCAACATTTAATAAATGGCTCTCACATTAAAACCTCTTGATCTCATCTAACAAGGCCACCACTCAATATCAGGACCGACAACATTTCTCACATCAACAATCAACATTTCTCACATCAACAATCAACATTTGGCTCAGTATTTTGAAGTTCACAGGACGGGCAACAAGTTTCTGGCTACATAAATATTCTATTTTTGAGATCAATAAACATGAGAATAATAACACTGTGACAAGATCTCAGATCAATAAACATGAGAATAATAACACTGTGACAAGATCTCAGATCAATAAACATGAGAACAATAACACTGTGACAAGATCTCAGATCAATAAACATGAGAACAATAACACTGTGACAAGATCTCAGATCAATAAACATGAGAATAACAACACTGTGACAAGATCTCAGATCAATAAACATGAGAACAATAACACTGTGACAAGATCTCAGATCAATAAACATGAGAACAATAACACTGTGACAAGATCTCAGATCAATAAACATGAGAACAATAACACTGTGACAAGATCTCAGATCAATAAACATGAGAACAATAACACTGTGACAAGATCTCAGATCAATAAACATGAGAACAATAACACTGTGACAATATCTGAAAAAAATAAACATATGAACAATAATACAAGATATCAGACTAACATACAAGATCTCAGACCAATAAACATACTAACAATAACACAAGATCTCAGACCAATAAACATACTAGCAATAATACAAGATCTCAGACCAATAAACATACTAACAATAACACAAGATCTCAGACCAATAAACATACTAACAATAATACAAGATCTCAGACCAATAAACATACTAGCAATAATACAAGATCTCAGACCAATAAACATACTAACAATAACACAAGATCTCAGACCAATAAACATACTAACAATAATACAAGATCTCAGACCAATAAACATACTAACAATAATACAAGATCTCAGACCAATAAACATACAAACAATAACACAAGATCTCAGACCAATAAACATACTAACAATAATACAAGATCTCAGACCAATAAACATACTAACAATAACACAAGTTCTCAGACCAATACATACTAACAATGACACAAGTTATCGGACCAACAAACATACCAACAATAACACAAGTTCTCAGACCAATACATACTAACAATGACACAAGTTATCGGACCAACAAACATACCAACAATAACACAGCACTGTGACAAGATCCATCCAACATTGTTACTATTACTCTTATTTCAACTGGTATCGCCTGTTTGAATATGTCTCAAAAATTTAATCAGGAAAGTTCACCTTAAAAGTGTGAATCCATCAAAACCATTTCTCATTGCTGGAACCTTACATTCTTAACTGATCTCTAGGATGGAAATGTCAAAAACATCAATATTAAACAGCCAATACGAGCAACTAGATAACTTATTGCCCAACAGTCCATTTCCCAGACTTATTGCCCAACATTCCATTTCTCAGACTTATTGCCCAACAGTCCATTTCTCAGACTTATTGCCCAACAGTCCATTTCCCAGACTTATTGCCCAACAGTCCATTTCTCAGACTTATTGCCCAACAGTCCATTTCCCAGACTTATTGCCCAACAGTCCATTTCCCAGACATGCTAACAGCTAGCACACACGATAATGATGACCTAATGTGCCAGTAGAGCAGCAAGAATAACAAATACCAACAGCTAATATACCCACTCTGGGAGGAAGATTAACATGTGGCCAGGCAAAATATACTGATCAGACATGGTAGTCAGGGTCAGGCAAAATATACTGATCAGACATGTTAGTCAGGGTCAGGCAAAATATACTGATCAGACGTGTTAGTCAGGGTTGGCAAAATATACTGATCAGACGTGTTAGTCAGGGTCAGGCAAAATATACTGATCAGACATGTTAGTCAGGATCAGGCAAAATATACTGATCAGACATGTTAGTCAGGATCAGGCAAAATATACTGATCAGACATGTTAGTCAGGGTCAGGCAAAATACACTGATCAGACGTGTTAGGGTCAGACAATAATATATTGGCCAAGACCCTCACCTCGGCTTCCTAGTAGCCCTCCCTGGAAGTGGGCTGTTTTTATGGAAGCCTGGTTAACGAGGTGAGGGATCGATGTGATCCCATAGTAGTGAGCGACACGCAGATGAAGCCAAGCATAGCACAACCACCTGGAGGATCCCGGTCCACCTTCATCAACACTCTCGGGATGTAGGAAAGCTACTGCAACCCGTCACTTAACATCCTTTTTAGGGCGCACAAAAGAGTAAGCCTACTCATTGTGGACATTCCAAACAACAACAATATACCCACATGGAATAAAACACAGCATAAACAGCCAAATCCCACGTTGCATATAACCAATAAACAAACAATTCCTATAGCACTGTGTTCCAATAAACATATTCTATAGTGCTGTGTTCCAATAAACATATCCCATAGTACTGTGTTCCAATAAACATATTCTATAGTGCTGTGTTCCAATAAACATATCCCATAGTACTGTGTTCCAATAAACATATCCCATAGTGATGTGTTCCCATAAACATATCCCATAGTGCTGTGTTCCAATAAACATATCCCATAGTACTGTGTTCCAATAAACATATTCCATAGTACTGTGTTCCAATAAACATATCCCATAGGGATGTGTTTCAATAAACAATTCCAATGGGGCTATGTTTCAATGTATTAAAAAAATACAACTATTACTAACAATATGAAAGGTTGTATGTGCTATTCTAAACACATAAGAAATAGATCTTTGATTGGAAAATATTAATACAGGATTTAAATAAATGTTTGAAAATGACAGAAAATCTACATCTGATGAAAATATGCAACTCCCAGATTCGTTGCAGACATCATAATCTTATTTTTTAAATTGAAAGAGCATATTTAATACCACTATTAACCAGCAATGGTAGGAAAGTATGGCCACTATTAACCAGCAATGGTAGGAAAGCATGGCCACTTAGTTCCCAAAATGTCCCTGAAGACTTGTGTTTATAGTCAATGGGCTCCATGACCGACTGACAATGATGCACAAGTGGCTGTGTTTCTATGTTTTCTTGGAAGCCTTCATTGAGTGCTTGGCTTGTTTCAGTTCCTGTTTCATTCTCTTCATCTGCATTTTCAACATGACCTTGGACATCCATTTGTAAATATGCGGTGGTATCAGGTCGCTGTTAGCTCCATCGGCCAGCCCAGAGTTCGGGGTTGTTTTACCATCCCACTGCCAGAGAGCCTCTTCAGCCCAGTGACGGAAGCCTGGCGTCATCTGGAATCAGCAAATGTGGCTTTCTTATAAATGTGATTTTATTCATTGAAATGTGACGTTCTTATACATGTGTTAACATCCATTCAAATGTGACTTTCTTATACATGTGTTAACATCCATTCAAATGTGACTTTCTTATACATGTGTTAACATCCATTCAAATGTGACTTTCTTGTACATGTGTTAACATTCATTCAAATGTGACTTTCTTATACATGTGTTAACATTCATTCAAATGTTTTGTGTTATACATGTGTTAACATTCATTCAAATGTGACTTTCTTATACATGTGTTAACATTCATTCAAATGTTTTGTGGTATACATGTGTTAACATTCATTCAAATTTAACGGTTAACATTCATTCAAATGTGACATTCTTATACATGTGTTAACATCCATTCAAATGTGATGTTCTTATACATGTGTTAACATTCATTCAAATGTGATGTTCTTATACATGTGTTAACATTAATTCAAATGTGACGTTCTTATACATGTGTTAACATTCATTCAAATGTGACTTTCTTATACATGTGTTAACATTCATTCAAATGTGACGTTCTTATGCATGTGTTAACATTCATTCAAATGATGGATCTGAAGCTCGGATGTCCACCAATGAGATGGCCTAAGCAAAAGCCTTTATCCAGCACAACACTCACAAGCGACAAACCAACATGAGTTTAAACATATGCCTACCTGACATCAGACACCAGTTATGACCCTATGCCTACCTGACATCAGACACCAGTTATGACCCTATGCCTACCTGACATCAGACACCAGTTATGACCCTATGCCTACCTGACATCAGACACCAGTTATGGCACTTTGCTTACCTGACATCAGTTATGACCTTATGCCTACCTGACATCAGACATCAGTTATGACCCTATGCCTACCTGATATCAGACACCAGTTATGACCCTATGCCTACCTGATATCAGACACCAGTTATGACCCTATGCCTACCTGACATCAGACATCAGTTATGACCCTATGCCTACCTGATATCAGACACCAGTTATGACCCTATGCCTACCTGACATCAGACACCAGTTATGACCCTATATTACCTAAGCCTACCTGACATCAGAAACCAGTTATGGCCCTATATTACCTATGCCTACCTGACATCACAACAGTTATGACCCTAAGCCTACCTGATATCAGACACCAGTTATGACCCTATGCCTACCTGATATCAGACACCAGTTATGACCCTATGCCTACCTGACATAGACATCAGTTATGACCCTATGCCTACCTGATATCAGACACCAGTTATGACCCTATGCCTACCTGACATCAGACACCAGTTATGACCCTATATTACACATGTCTACCTGACATCAGAAACCAGTTATGGCCCTACATTACATATGTCTACCTGACATCAGAAACCAGTTATGGCCCTATATTACCTATACCTACCTGATATCAGACACCAGTTATGGCACTATGCCTACCTGGCATCAGACACCAGTTGTACATCTATATTACCTATGCCTACCTGACACCAGACGCCTTGAGTGATGTACAATGCAACAATAATGGTCTGTTTACCTTTTTATGAAAGACTGCTCCCTCAAAGTCACCAATGTCCTTGACCTGTGGCTCTGTGCTGGGATGAAAACGTACATTCTTCTTGGTGCCATCATCGTCTGCTCCCAAACGAAGTTTCTTGAGAGATTCAACTGTTTTTTCTGTAATAAACAGACCAGCCTTATGTGTGAAGGACTGATAACCAGTGGTTATAATGTGTGAAGGACTGATAACCATTGGTTATAATGTGTGAAGGACTGATAACCAGTGGTTATAATGTGTGAAGGACTGATAACCAGTTGTTATAATGTGTGAAGGACTGATAACCAGTGGTTATAATGTGTGAAGGACTGATAACCAGTGGTTATAATGTGTGAAGGACTGATAACCAGTGGTTATAATGTGTGAAGGACTGATAACCATTGGTTATAATGTGTGAAGGACTGATAAGCAGTGGTTATAATGTGTGCAGGACTGATAACCAGTTGTTATAATGTGTGAAGGACTGATAACCAGTGGTTATAATGTGTGAAGGACTGATAACCAGTTGTTATAATGTGTGAAGGACTGATAACCAGTGGTTATAATGTGTAAAGGACTGATAACCAGTGGTGATTTAAAAATAAAAGGTGCTTCTTCAGTAGTTATAATGTGTGTTGCCAGTCTGGTACATAGGGTTGGGTCACATGTAGAACATCAGTTGCAGTTTGTTTGGATGGAAGTCGGTATCAAAATACTAGCCCACTGTTACTTATTGCGCCTACTACATGCCATGTCAGAGTCAAAGACAGAAAAATGGCGTCATTTGGTGGAAGAACTTGATATGAAACAAAACAGTAGACGCACCTGGAAACGTATTCAAACTTTAAGTAATGATCCAGCGAGCGCTCCAGCAGGCATAACACAGGTCACCCCAAATCAAATAGCCCACCAACTACTACTGAACGGAAAAACCAACCAAAAAGCAGAGCAAACAAATATCCAGTGAGACTGTAAACAGGAGAATGACATTTTGCGACACCTTTCTCCTTGCAAGAACTAAATGATGCAATACATCAAATGAAAAACAACAAAGCAGCTGGCCCAGATGACTTGAGGACAGAGAAAAGGACCAGAAACCATTGCATGCTTTCCAACACGTGCATCGGTTCTATGCAAATTTCTAAAATCTGGAGAAAATCCTATGTGGTTGCTCTGCTAAAACCAGGAAAACTCCATCAGAACCTAAGATCTTATGAACGGTTTCACTACTGTGCCATCTGTATAAAGTTTTTGAAAGAAAGATCCTGAACCGCATCCCCTCCCTTGTAGACAAGAAACTCATCAAAGAGCAAGCAGGCTTCATGCCAAGAAAAATAATTATGTGTATTTATCTAATAATTTAAGCTCAATTTGTTTAATTCTCTTCAGTTCAGCAGCGCCTTATTTACACGGCCGAAATTCGTAATCTTGAACTCATCCGTCGAAATTCACCCATTTCACACCATTGTTGCATAGCAATAAATTTTCCTTGGTTAGGATGAGAAAATTATAACCAACCATCCGGGACATGTGATGCTAACATTTTATTATTATAACCAACCATGCGGGACATGTGATGCTAACATTTTATTATTATAACCAACCATCCGGGACATGTGATGCTACCATTTTATTATTATAACCAACCATCCGGGACATGTGATGCTACCATTTTATTATTATAACCAACCATCCGGGACATGTGATGCTACCATTTTATTATTATAACCAACCATCCGGGACATGTGATGCTACCATTTTTATAAAACGGTGAAACTTTAATGTATTTTCAATTTTTGACAAATTTTTTCAGAAATGGCTTTCAGAATTATGGATTATTTGTTCAGTATAATGATCATGATTCTGGATTACTCATGAATATTCAAGACAGGCCCAATTCAGACTCTGACTGGGATACACAACACAAAAGGTAAGTGTGCAGGAATTGACAGATATGTCTATGAAATACACGTAATGTAAGTGTCCAGAAATTGATAGGTATATCTATGAAATACACGAAAGGTAAGTGTCCAGGAATTGACAGATATGTCTATGAAATACACGTAATGTAAGTGTCCAGAAATTGATAGGTATATCTATGAAATACACGAAAGGTAAGTGTCCAGGAATTGACAGATATGTCTATGAAATACACGTAATGTAAGTGTCCAGAAATTGATAGGTATATCTATGAAATACACGAAAGGTAAGTGTCCAGGAATTGACAGATATGTCTATGAAATACACGTAATGTAAGTGTCCAGAAATTGATAGGTATATCTATGAAATACACGAAAGGTAAGTGTCCAGGTATTGATAGGTATATCTATGAAATACACGAAAGGTAAGTGTCCAGAAATTGATAGGTATATCTATGAAATACACATAAGGTAAGTGTCCAGGTATTGATAGGTATATCTATGAAATACACATAAGGTAAGTGTCCAGGTATTGATAGGTATATCTATGAAATACACATAAGGTAAATGTCCAGGTATTGATAGGTATATCTATGAAATACACATAAGGTAAATGTCCAGGTATTGATAGGTATATCTATGAAATACACATAAGGTAAATGTCCAGGTATTGATAGGTATATCTATGAAATACACATAAGGTAAATGTCCAGGTATTGATAGGTATATCTATGAAATACACATAAGGTAAGTGTCCAGGTATTGATAGGTATATCTATGAAATACACATAAGGTAAATGTCCAGGTATTGATAGGTATATCTATGAAATACACATAAGGTAAATGTCCAGGTATTGATAGGTATATCTATGAAATACAGTGTGGTACGTACTAAAAATGTTGTTTCTCCCCAATCTCCACCTGAGCATTAATGTCATTTAATGCTTCATCCTGATATATAATCTTTATTATAAATATTTCATGTCAGAGATAGTTGAATTATTATGTGTCTTACGACAATTAGATTGTAATTTTAGATCAATTTGTTCAATATTTATTTTAATAACTTGAACATATCAAATTGCAGCACTTTGCCCGGACAGAAAGATGCAAATCAGCAAAATTATCCAGGATTGAAAAAGGTTAATACTTTATGAAAGTGAATAAGTTTTTATAACAAACTCAACCAATAACATAATTCTTGTCGTTTGTTTGTACGTTATCCTCAACATCCATACATATCAATACATATCAATACCAATAATTCATAGGCTAAACATAAGTACAGCAAATCAAGAAACATTTGTATGACCCATGAAGGCTCAGTTGGCAAGAGCGAAGGTACCGTAGTGGAAAATGTAGAAATCCTTGGATGAATGGTTCAAATCCGGCTATCTGCTACTTTTTTCTTACAAAGTTGTATGAAAACCTTTTTCAATTTTGCTATTTTATTTTGAAAACCATTATTGGATAAGAATTTGATTTCTAAGTTTCATAATGGAATCTGTTTGTGCTAAAAGAAATGATAAACATGATGCATCTTTACTTGAACCAACAAAAAAGAGAACCAACTGAATACTTACTGAACAAGGATGCACTGTTCTTTGAGAATCAAGTAATGTGTAAGTGTAATTTGTTCACAGCTACAGATATGTTCAATGAACTTACCAGCTTCGTCATCATTTGTTCACAGCTACAGATATGTTCAATGAACTTACCTGCTTCGCCATCATTTGTTCACAGCTACAGATATGTTCAATGAACTTACCAGCTTCGCCATCATTTGTTCACAGCTACAGATATGTTCAATGAACTTACCAGCTTCGCCATCATTTGTTCACAGCTACAGATATGTTCAATGAACTTACCAGCTTCGTCATCATTTGTTCACAGCTACAGATATGTTCAATGAACTTACCAGCTTCGTCATCATTTGTTCACAGCTACAGATATGTTCAATGAACTTACTAGCTTCGTCATCATTTGTTCACAGCTACAGATATGTTCAATGAACTTACCAGCTTCGTCATCATTTGTTCACAGCTACAGATATGTTCAATGAACTTACCAGCTTTGCCATCATTTGTTCACAGCTACAGATATGTCCAATGAACTTACCAGCTTCGTCATCATTTGTTCACAGCTACAGATATGTTCAATGAACTTACCAGCTTCGTCATCATTTGTTCACAGCTACAGATATGTTCAATGAACTTACCAGCTTCGTCATCATTTGTTCACAGCTACAGATATGTTCAATGAACTTACCAGCTTCGTCATCATTTGTTTGTCGAGCCACCATTTCATCATCACTGCTCGTTAGAACCAGTTCATCTGTGTTGTCCAGTTTCCCCTGATTTTGCAGCCATTTCTTCTGGAAGACTTGCAGCCACTTCTGGTACTGGCAGGCAGTGTCTACTTCTTTCCTGACCCCGTTGCCATAACGACTCCACAGATAACACTTCACCCACTTGCGGAAATGATTGGGAACTGTGTCCTGTTGATAACAATTAAACTCTTAACATTTAATCCTTTTTGGGATATCATAACAGATCTCCGAACCGCTAATAGATTTCCAGCTCGCAATTTATGGGACCCAGGAGTTTCAGAACTGCGACCATGGCGTTGGATGCTGGGTTGGTTTTAGAACCTTTGCGGGTATCAGGCAATTAATGTTCAGATCTTTGAGGTGCAAATGTTAGGGGCCCAAAGGTGTAACATAGGATGAGCTACATACATGTCAAACATGCAACAGTCTGTTCAAGTGACGGATTGCAACAAAATTGCACTTCTATGTCAGTCAGGCAGACGCTGATCAGAGACAGAATTCTGACGGAGTACATGACAAGAGAGAGAGTGAGAGAGAGCGAGAGAAAGTGAGATCCAGTCTCATAGGAGCAGACAGAGATACAGCTTAACCCAAGTAATTTCTGATTAAATTGATTATTCAAATCATTCAACCCGATTCAGTCAGAGAGTTGGTAGATTCATTCAACCCGATTCAGTCAGAGAGTTGGTAGATTTACTCAACACAATTCAGTCAGAGAGTTGGTAGATTCACTCAACACGATTCAGAGAGAAGTGTATGTGAGAGAGAGAGAGAGACAAAGATAGAGTGAGAGAGAAAGAGATCATCTCAACAGTCTCAATACAGTGGTACAGACGAACTCCAGTAAGATCTGGTCAAGATCAGCCATTCAATCCATTCAATTATTCAGTGAGAAGTGAGGGAGCAGTAAGATCTCCCAGGACCAGAGCACAAGCAGATTATTTCCAAGCTCAATGTAAAGGTAAGAGTGCCAATTGTGACTATTGCTTCTCGTAGCTACACAGAAATACCGCAGGATCTTTAAAGATCTATTTATCACTTATTGTTTTGTCCATCAAGCAGACGAATTGTGAGCTAAGGTGACGTGTAGTTTAGAGTAGACAGATTAAAGTTAGAAGCAGCATAGTATCTAGTGGTAACAAAGTACTGACCACTGGATCGAACACTGGGTTACTATTAGTGAGACCAGCATACGTTCATTTGCACCAACACGCCTCGAATAGTTAGAGTAGACAGGGGACAGAAATGTTAAGGATATGGTTAGAGCTATGTGTAATAGACGCATGAAAAAGAGTGTTTAAAAAATCCAATAAAAGTTAGTTTATCATTTATGGAACAAATAAAGCGTTGACTCTGTCATTGAATAGCGTAAGTAGTGTGTTATGTCGCTAATAGTCATGAAAGCAACAAGTGTCAGACAAAGGTTATGTTATAGTGACAGGAAAATGAGGTAGGAATAGTTGTGTGTGTATTGGATTCATCAACAAAGAACAAGGGTGTAGAAGTGCATGTGACTGTACTACAATATTCTTCTTCAGATTTCATGCCAACTGGCATAGATAATCAAGTCTCTCCTCAACTCCTTGAGCATTTGGCTTTATATTACATTTGTGACTAACTTATGTGTGTCATAGATGTCTTTTGTAATAAATTGTGTTAAGACAGTTTATCAAATGAATTCTCAATCTTGAGTGAAATCAC
Organism: Ariolimax columbianus; assembly: GCA_036924085.1. Taxonomy (NCBI): domain Eukaryota; kingdom Metazoa; phylum Mollusca; class Gastropoda; order Stylommatophora; family Arionidae; genus Ariolimax; species Ariolimax columbianus. The sequence goes on along the minus strand of JAVGWX010000018.1, from coordinate 668,139 downwards.
TTGAATGTTATCAAATCAAAGCAATCACTGCTGAATGTTGCTATTATTGTTGTGCGTTTGCAAAAATACATTCATGTTGAACTGGTCTGGTTAACTTTGTAATATGTTCATATTGAGCTGGTCTGGTGTTCTCGTTAACTTTGTAATAACATGTTCATGTTGAGCTGGTCTGGTGTCCTGGTTAACTTTGTAATAACATGTTCATGTTGAGCTGGTCTGGTGTCCTGGTTAACTTTGTAATAATATGACCATGTTGAGCTGGTCTGGTTAACTTTGTTATAATATGTTCATGTTGAGCTGTTCTGGTTAACTTTGTAATAATATGTTCATGTTGAGCTGGTCTGGTTAACTTTGTAATAACATGTCCATGTTGAGCTGGTCTGGGTAATTTTTCTAATGAAGAATCAAATATTTCCTATGTACTGGATTCACAATTACATCTAATAATATATCAAACGTACATGGTGGGTGGGTTCATACCTTGAACTCTGCCATTCCTCCTCTTTCAACTCCTACTTTTTTTACTTCGCCTCTCCACAGATGCCATCTGGCCAGAAAATTGTGCATCCATCTGACATAGTCGTTAGGAACTGTCATGTCTCCTCTCGATGCCTCTTTCTTTGTATCTTCACTTTCGCTGGACACTGTGCCACGAGAGCTCGCTCTGGGGTCAGGGACGTTATGTTCCTGGCGCCAGTCTTTGATGACAATTTTGGCCCACATACGGTGCATCATGGGAATGGACACCTGCACAAAGAGTAAGAGTATAATCAACATCATGTGGTCAGGCTCATGATCCTTAAAAAAGTTGCAGCAAGTTTCAGGAAAAGCAGACAATCCAAAGTTCTAAGTGTAGAAGACAATCCAAGGTTGAGTAGACAATCCAAGGTTCAGGAATAGCAGACAATCCAAAGTTTTAAGTGTAGAAGACAATCCAAGGTTGAGTAGACAATCCAAGGTTCAGGAATAGCAGACAATCCAAAGTTTTAAGTGTAGAAGACAATCCAAGGTTGAGTAGACAATCCAAGGTTCAGGAATAGCAGACAATCCAAAGTTTTAAGTGTAGAAGGCAATCCAAGGTTGAGTAGACAATCCAAGGTTCAGGAATAGCAGACAATCCAAAGTTTTAAGTGTAGAAGACAATCCAAGGTTGAGTAGACAATCCAAGGTTCAGGAATAGCAGACAATCCAAAGTTTTAAGTGTAGAAGACAATCCAAGGTTGAGTAGACAATCCAAGGTTCAGGAATAGCAGACAATCCAAAGTTTTAAGTGCAGAAGACAATCCAAGGTTGAGTAGACAATCCAAGGTTGAGTAGACAATCCAAGGTTCAGGAATAGCAGACAATCCAAAGTTTTAAGTGTAGAAGACAATCAAAGGTTGAGTAGACAATCCAAGGTTCAGGAATAGCAGACAATCCAAAGTTTTAAGTGTAGAAGACAATCCAAGGTTGAGTAGACAATCCAAGGTTCAGGAATAGCAGACAATCCAAAGTTTTAAGTGTAGAAGACAATCCAAGGTTGAGTAGACAATCCAAGGTTCAGGAATAGCAGACAATCCAAAGTTTTAAGTGTAGAAGACAATCCAAGGTTGAGTAGACAATCCAAGGTTCAGGAATAGCAGACAATCCAAAGTTTTAAGTGTAGAAGACAATCCAAGGTTGAGTAGACAATCCAAGGTTCAGGAATAGCAGACAATCCAAAGTTTTAAGTGTAGAAGACAATCCAAGGTTGAGTAGACAATCCAAGGTTCAGGAATAGCAGACAATCCAAAGTTTAAGTGTAGAAGACAATCCAAGGTTGAGTAGACAATCCAAGGTTGAGTAGACAATCCAAGGTTCAGGAATAGCAGACAATCCAAAGTTTAAGTGTAGAAGACAATCCAAGGTTGAGTAGACAATCCAAGGTTGAGTAGACAATCCAAGGTTCAGGAATAGCAGACAATCCAAAGTTTTAAGTGTAGAAGACAATCCAAGGTTGAGTAGACAATCCAAGGTTCAGGAATAGCAGACAATCCAAAGTTTTAAGTGTAGAAGACAATCCAAGGTTGAGTAGACAATCCAAGGTTCAGGAATAGCAGACAATCCAAAGTTTTAAGTGTAGAAGACAATCCAAGGTTGAGTAGACAATCCAAGGTTCAGGAATAGCAGACAATCCAAAGTTTTAAGTGTAGAAGACAATCCAAGGTTGAGTAGACAATCCAAGGTTCAGTAGACAATCCAAGGTTCAGGAATAGCAGACAATCCAAAGTTTTAAGTGTAGAAGACAATCCAAGGTTGAGTAGACAATCCAAGGTTCAGGAATAGCAGACAATCCAAAGTTTTAAGTGTAGAAGACAATCCAAGGTTGAGTAGACAATCCAAGGTTGAGTAGACAATCCAAGGTTCAGGAATAGCAGACAATCCAAAGTTTAAGTGTAGAAGACAATCCAAGTTTGAGTAGACAATCCAAGGTTGAGTAGACAATCCAAGGTTCAGGAATAGCAGACAATCCAAAGTTTTAAGTGTAGAAGACAATCCAAGGTTGAGTAGACAATCCAAGGTTCAGGAATAGCAGACAATCCAAAGTTTTAAGTGTAGAAGACAATCCAAGGTTGAGTAGACAATCCAAGGTTCAGGAATAGCAGACAATCCAAAGTTTTAAGTGTAGAAGACAATCCAAGGTTGAGTAGACAATCCAAGGTTCAGGAATAGCAGACAATCCAAAGTTTTAAGTGTAGAAGACAATCCAAGGTTGAGTAGACAATCCAAGGTTCAGGAATAGCAGACAATCCAAAGTTTAAGTGTAGAAGACAATCCAAGGTTGAGTAGACAATCCAAGGTTGAGTAGACAATCCAAGGTTCAGGAATAGCAGACAATCCAAAGTTTAAGTGTAGAAGACAATCCAAGGTTGAGTAAACAATCCAAAGTTGAGTAGACAATCCAAGGTTCAGGAATAGCAGACAATCCAAAGTTTTAAGTGTAGAAGACAATCCAAGGTTGAGTAGACAATCCAAGGTTCAGGAATAGCAGACAATCCAAAGTTTTAAGTGTAGAAGACAATCCAAGGTTGAGTAGACAATCCAAGGTTCAGGAATAGCAGACAATCCAAAGTTTTAAGTGTAGAAGACAATCCAAGGTTGAGTAGACAATCCAAGGTTCAGGAATAGCAGACAATCCAAAGTTTTAAGTGTAGAAGACAATCCAAGGTTGAGTAGACAATCCAAGGTTCAGTAGACAATCCAAGGTTCAGGAATAGCAGACAATCCAAAGTTTTAAGTGTAGAAGACAATCCAAGGTTGAGTAGACAATCCAAGGTTCAGGAATAGCAGACAATCCAAAGTTTTAAGTGTAGAAGACAATCCAAGGTTGAGTAGACAATCCAAGGTTGAGTAGACAATCCAAGGTTCAGGAATAGCAGACAATCCAAAGTTTAAGTGTAGAAGACAATCCAAGGTTGAGTAGACAATCCAAGGTTGAGTAGACAATCCAAGGTTCAGGAATAGCAGACAATCCAAAGTTTTAAGTGTAGAAGACAATCCAAGGTTGAGTAGACAATCCAAGGTTCAGGAATAGCAGACAATCCAAAGTTTTAAGTGTAGAAGACAATCCAAGGTTGAGTAGACAATCCAAGGTTCAGGAATAGCAGACAATCCAAAGTTTTAAGTGTAGAAGACAATCAAAGGTTGAGTAGACAATCCAAGGTTCAGGAATAGCAGACAATCCAAAGTTTTAAGTGTAGAAGACAATCCAAGGTTGAGTAGACAATCCAAGGTTCAGTAGACAATCCAAGGTTCAGGAATAGCAGACAATCCAAAGTTTTAAGTGTAGAAGACAATCCAAGGTTGAGTAGACAATCCAAGGTTCAGGAATAGCAGACAATCCAAAGTTTTAAGTGTAGAAGACAATCCAAGGTTGAGTAGACAATCCAAGGTTGAGTAGACAATCCAAGGTTCAGGAATAGCAGACAATCCAAAGTTTAAGTGTAGAAGACAATCCAAGGTTGAGTAGACAATCCAAGGTTGAGTAGACAATCCAAGGTTCAGGAATAGCAGACAATCCAAAGTTTTAAGTGTAGAAGACAATCCAAGGTTGAGTAGACAATCCAAGGTTCAGGAATAGCAGACAATCCAAAGTTTTAAGTGTAGAAGACAATCCAAGGTTGAGTAGACAATCCAAGGTTCAGGAATAGCAGACAATCCAAAGTTTTAAGTGTAGAAGACAATCAAAGGTTGAGTAGACAATCCAAGGTTCAGGAATAGCAGACAATCCAAAGTTTTAAGTGTAGAAGACAATCCAAGGTTGAGTAGACAATCCAAGGTTCAGGAATAGCAGACAATCCAAAGTTTTAAGTGTAGAAGACAATCCAAGGTTGAGTAGACAATCCAAGGTTCAGTAGACAATCCAAGGTTCAGGAATAGCAGACAATCCAAAGTTTTAAGTGTAGAAGACAATCCAAGGTTGAGTAGACAATCCAAGGTTCAGGAATAGCAGACAATCCAAAGTTTTAAGTGTAGAAGACAATCCAAGGTTGAGTAGACAATCCAAGGTTCAGGAATAGCAGACAATCCAAAGTTCTAAGTGTAGAAGACAATCCAAGGTTGAGTAGACAATCCAAGGTTCAGTAGACAATCCAAGGTTCAGCTAAAGTAGACAATCCAAGGTTCAGCTAAAGTAGACAATCCAAGGTTCAGCTAAAGTAGACAACCACAAATCTTAAAAGAGCTGAAGGAATCAGAAAAATAAAATGATGAAGTAGAACAATGGGATGTTGTGCTATCTCACATAATGGGATGTTGTGCTATCTCACACAATGGGATGTTGTGCTATCTCACATAATGGGATGTTGTGCTATCTCACATAATGGGATGTTGTGCTATCTCACACAATGGGATGTTGTGCTATCTCACATAATGGGATGTTGTGCTATCTCACATAATGGGATGTTGTGCTATCTCACACAATGGGATGTTGTGCTATCTCACATAATGGGATGTTGTGCTATCTCACACAATGGGATGTTGTGCTATCTCACACAATGGGATGTTGTGCTATCTCACACAATGGGATGTTGTGCTATCTCACACAATGGGATGTTGTGCTATCTCACATAATGGGATGTTGTGCTATCTCACATAATGGGATGTTGTGCTATCTCACACAATGGGATGTTGTGCTATCTCACACAATGGGATGTTGTGCTATCTCACACAATGGGATGTTGTGCTATCCCACACAATGGGATCTTGTGCTATCTCACACAATGGGATGTTGTGCTATCCCACACAATGGGATCTTGTGCTATCTCACACAATGGGATGTTGTGCTATCCCACACAATGGGATCTTGTGCTATCTCACACAATGGGATGTTGTGCTATCCCACACAATGGGATCTTGTGCTATCTCACACAATGGGATGTTGTGCTATCCCACACAATGGGATGTTGTGCTATCTCACATAATGGGATGTTGTGCTATCTCACACAATGGGATGTTGTGCTATCCCACACAATGGGATCTTGTGCTATCTCACACAATGGGATGTTGTGCTATCCCACACAATGGGATCTTGTGCTATCTCACACAATGGGATGTTGTGCTATCCCACACAATGGGATCTTGTGCTATCTCACATAATGGGATGTTGTGCTATCCCACACAATGAGATGTTGTGCTATCCCACACAATGAGATGTTGTGCTATCCCACACAATGAGATGTTGTGCTATCCCACACAATGGGATGTTGTGCTATCCCACACAATGGGATGTTGTGCTATCTCACATAATATTTTGTTGTGCTATCCCACACAATGGGATGTTGTGCTATCCCACACAATGGGATGTTGTGCTATCCCACACAATGGGATATTGTGCTATCCCACACAATGTATAAATAGATAGTTCTGCATGTGCAACAACTGATATTTGTTTATTATTTATAAATAATGACAAAAATGGCTTACATTGAGAGTGTGCATCTTGTAGCCTTTCTTCCATCCTTTTCTATGTTTGGCCATCTTATCTCCAAAGTTAGAGCAGCCCCTGTTTTTGCGAAATTTGGGAGCCTCTTTCTTGCCAAAGTGCCTGGCCAGATACCATTTTGTCCATTTACGAAACTCCAACGGTACAGATGCCTAAAATAATTAAATAAAATATACTTCACTTCTGATAAAGTATAACTATAATAAAATATACTTCACTTCTGATAAAGTATAACTATAATAAAATATACTTGACTTCTGATAAAGTATAACTATAATAAAATATACTTGACTTCTGATAAAGTATAACTATAATAAAATATACTTTCATGATCGCTCTGGCCATAGCGATCTGGTAATAAGAATTTCTTTCAATATTAACTGGGATTCAATTGTTATTTCCTGGATAGATCATCAACATTTGACATTTTTGTAAAAATGAACAGATATACTTAACTTAACTTCTTTATCCTGGCTTAGAAGGTTCTCCAGACTCTGCACAACCAGCTTCTTCTACTCAGTGTGTTTAAAAATAACTATATGCATCCAATCTATTTTGTTAATGCTTTAAGTGCTCCTGTACCCACACATGAATACAAGCTGCAAGTAATTCCAACAGTATTGAAGCAGGGAACTTTGGATAGAAACAACACATTCCCACAGTATTGAAGCAGAGAACTTTGGATAGAAACAACACATTCCCACAGTATTGAAGCAGAGAACTTTGGATAGAAACATTACAACTTGGCAAGTGAATCACTGTTATTTTCAAGAGACCAGGGATGTGCTGTCGTCTGAAATGTGGCATATCGAGACTACTAGATTTCCTTTCCTGTGTTATATTTTGTCTTACAAGTGCTGCGGACAGACATCATTAATACATGTTACAATCAGCCTTGAAGTCATTTCTTCAGATGTATTTTGAAACCAAAATATTTTGTTTTAAGAGATTTAGTCGTTGAAAGTTTGTTTAGTCATTGAAAGTTGATTTATTCTTTCAAAGCTTGTTTAGTCATTGAAAGCTGATTTAGTCGTTCAAAGCTTGTTTAGTCGTTGAAAGTTTGTTTAGTCATTGAAAGCTGATTTAGTCGTTCAAAGCTTGTTTAGTCGTTGAAAGTTTGTTTAGTCATTGAAAGCTGATTTAGTCGTTCAAAGCTTGTTTAGTCATTGAAAGCTGATTTAGTCGTTCAAAGCTTGTTTAGTCGCTGAAAGTTTGTTTAGTCATTGAAAGCTGATTTAGTCGTTCAAAGCTTGTTTAGTCATTGAAAGCTGATTTAGTCGTTCAAAGCTTGTTTAGTCGTTGGAAGTTTGTTTAGTCATTGAAAGCTGATTTAGTCGTTCAAAGCTTGTTTAGTCATTGAAAGCTGATTTAGTCGTTCAAAGCTTGTTTAGTCGTTGAAAGTTGATTTATTCTTTCAAAGCTTGTTTAGTCATTGAAAGCTGATTTAGTCGTTCAAAGCTTGTTTAGTCGTTGAAAGTTTGTTTAGTCATTGAAAGCTGATTTATTCTTTCAAAGCTTGTTTAGTCATTGAAAGCTGATTTAGTCGTTCAAAGCTTGTTTAGTCATTGAAAGCTGATTTAGTTGTTCAAAGTGTGTTTAGTCATTGAAAGCTGATTTAGTCATTCAAAGCTTTTTTAGTCATTGAAAGCTGATTTAGTCGTTCAAAGCTTGTTTAGTCATTGAAAGCTGATTTAGTCGTTCAAAGCTTGTTTAGACATTGAAAGCTTGTTTGGGATCAAGACGCTGAGCATCGCATGAGCTGCAGTGGTCAGCGACCCATAGGTGACTGCTAGCGAACCAGAGCTGCCAAGACCCTTCTACACATCCACGTGGTGATCCTGGATAAAAGGCTGCAGCAGAGCAGACTGGCTAAAGAGAAGGGATTGAAGAGGGAATGCTAACCCGGTCCCCAAAAAATGCTTGCTGGAGTCGGATGTGTTGGCCCTAAAGGTGCAAATATCGCAGTCAAGCTGTAAACTACGACACAACGCATTCCATTCTCTGGACTACATTCTGCTACTTAAGCCCTTTCAGGGTTTGGTAGAGGGAGATTGAGAACGAACGCAGAAGAAGAAGAAGAAGAAAGCTTGTTTAGTCTATGAAAGCTTGTTTAGTAAGACATACTATTTTTTTTTCTTTTAGCGCTCGCCTTATTTCTCTAATCCCCAAAGGCAGTGTGCGTTACACTATGGTTGTTATTGTGCGCCTGTCGGCCCACGCCATCCCCTTAACCACTAGCCCACGAAGTCCCCTTAACCACTAGCCCACGCCGTCCCCAGGCATATTATGATTGTTATTAACAAATGCGTTCACCCTAGTTTATTGAATTTGGCGCCTAGTTTATTGAATTTAGTCCCTAGTTTATTGAATTTAGTCCCTAGTTTATTGAATTTGGCGCCTAGTTTATTGAATTTAGCCCTTAGTTTATTGAATTTGGCGCCTAGTTTATTGAATTTAGTCCCTAGTTTATTGAATTTGGCGCCTAGTTTATTGAATTTAGCCCTTAGTTTATTGAATTTGGCGCCTAGTTTATTGAATTTAGTCCCTAGTTTATTGAATTTAGTCCCTAGTTTATTGAATTTAGTCCCTAGTTTATTGAATTTAGCCCTTAGTTTATTGAATTTGGCGCCTAGTTTATTGAATTTGGCCAAGTTTTCTCATGGACACTCTGGCTCATACATTTACCTTAAGATTGTTGCTATCTTCTCCATTCTTCTCTTTGTCTGCTCTAGCGTCTGCCGGCTCCTGGCCCAGACTTGTGTGCCACTTAGACATCAGCATCTCCAGCCACTCTGTGTAGGCCTCAGGCACACTTGAGTTATCCAGGGCATAAACATCTTGGTCGCTGTCACTGCTGGTGGATGTTGCATTTTTCAGGTTCTGGACACGCCAGCTGCGGATGGAAGCCTTGGCCCAGCGTCTGTGAGCGACTGGTACAGCTTCCTGTGAGACATAATTTCAGAGACTGAACTACTTTCAAAGAGTAAATCACAGATCAAATCCATTTTACTTCACTTCAGAGGATACTAATTTCAATCCCTATGTAGAAAGAAGATATATTTTGTACGTTTTTTTAGCCAGTTTCCATCATGTACAGCTGTACAGCATTTATTTGAGATTTTTCATTGAAGTTTCATCCCAAAATTCTGGCATAGAATCGTACACTGGACATGATAAAGACGCATTCACTGGACATGGGATAGACTCGTACACTGGACATAGAATAGACTCATACACTGGACAGACTTGTATACTAGACATAAAATAGATGCGTACACTGCACATAGGATAGACTTGTACACTGGACATAGAATAGACTCATATACTGGACATAGGATAGACTTGTACACAGGACAGGCTTGTACACTAAACATAGGATAGACTTGTACACTAGACATAGGATAGACTTGTACACTGGACATAGGATAGACTTGTACACTGGACATTACGTCTAATTAGATCTAATTAGAAATAGTCAGCATGGGTTTACTAGAGGGAGATCATGCTTAACAAATCTATTAGAATTCATGGAGGAGGTTACTAAAATCATAGATAAAGGGGAGCCAGTGGATGTTATTTATCTAGACTTTGCAAAGGCCTTTGATAGAGTACCTCATCAAAGATTATTTCGAAAGTTAAAATCACATGGAATAGGTGGCGAAGTTGCCAAATGGATTGAAAATTGGTTAACAGGAAGAAGGCAGAGGGTGGGCATAAATAAGGAGTACTCTGAGTGGAGTGAAGTGAAAAGTGGTGTGCCACAGGGCTCGGTTTTGGGACCAATTTTGTTCTTGATATATATAAATGATTTGGACATTGATATGAGATCCATGATTGCAAAATTTGCTGATGACACAAAACTATGCAGTAGTGTCTCATCTAAAGCGGAAGTGGATATATTGATGTCGGATTTAGATAAAATTCGAGAATGGTCTGTAAGCTGGCAAATGGAGTTTAATGTAGATAAATGTACAGTCATCCACATGGGTAGATCCAATATGGAACATAAATACAGAATGGGAGTAAACAATATTAGAAAGATAGATAAGGAAAGGGACCTAGGGGTTATAATAGATCATACAGGAAAGGTGAGTGAGCAAGTTAAGGTAGCAGTGAAAAAGGCAAATGCAATGTTAGGTATGATAAAAAGAAATATTAAACATAGGAGCAAGGAAGTGATCGTCAAACTGTATAAAGCTTTAGTTAGACCTAGATTGGAGTACTGTGTACAGGTGTGGAGTCCTTATCATAGAGGGGACATAAACATGCTAGAAAGAATACAAAAAAGAGCGACAAAGATGATAGTTGGATTCCAGAATTACAGTTATGAGGAACGACTCAGAAAAACGGGCCTACAGTGTCTAGAAGAGAGAAGAATTCGTGGTGACTTAATACAGGTTTATAAGATGATCAGAGGAATCGATAAATTAGACTATAACAAGTTTTTTAAAATACAGCCACCTACAATAACACGAGGGCATAGCTACAAGCTGATTAAAGAGAGGTCCAGGTTAGATATTAGGAAATATTTTTTTAGTCAGAGAGTGGTGTCTGCTTGGAATGCATTGCCAGGGGAGGTGGTGGAGGCAGGGACAGTTGATGCGTTTAAGAATAAACTGGATGCGCATAGATTTTAGAGCAAGGTGATGTAAATGTAACTGGTTGTATACAGACTCTGCAGGGTCTTCTAAACCAGTATAAAGACGTTAAGTTAAGTTAAGTTATCCAATTTAGATGTCAGTTAACAGTGCTAGCTGAAGTTATTGTTTGGAGCCTGAAATGGGAGCTAAGAATAGTAACACTGTAACCTACGAATATAATGTCACAAGAGACAACTAAAGGGCATGGGGCTGGCTACCTCATTATGTAGAAATATTAAGACACAAAAAACTTCAACAGCCCTACAACATCCAAGGCCATTAAGACACAAAAAACTTCAACATCCAAGGCCATTAAGACACAAAAAACTTCAACATCCAAGGCCATTAAGACAAAAAACTTCAACATCCAAGGCCATTAAGACACAAAAAACTTCAACAGCCCTGCAACATCCAAGGCCATTAAGACACAAAAAACTTCAACATCCAAGGCCATTAAGACAAAAAACTTCAACATCCAAGGCCATTAAGACACAAAAAACTTCAACAGCCCTGCAACATCCAAGGCCATTAAGACACAAAAAACTTCTTAACAGCCCTGCAACATCCAAGGCCATTAAGACACAAAAAACTTCAACATCCAAGGCCATTAAGACAAAAAACTTCAACATCCAAGGCCATTAAGACATAAAAAACTTCAACAGCCCTGCAACATCCAAGGCCATTAAGACACAAAAAACTTCTCAACAGCCCTGCAACATCCAAGGCCATTAAGACACAAAAAACTTCAACATCCAAGGCCATTAAGACAAAAAACTTCAACATCCAAGGCCATTAAGACACAAAAAACTTCAACAGCCCTGCAACATCCAAGGCCATTAACCCTACCAGACCGCTGTACCCATTTTCTGGTAATTTCCTTAACTGCTGCTAAACCGATGTACCTAATTTTCGGTACTTTGGATAGTACGTCATAAAATGTGTCAGAATCTAAAAATAACTAACCAATCGTGGTCAATCCTCGTGATTAGTCATTGCAAATGGCTGCCCCCATGTTTGAATTGATTTTGTGGGGTTTAACGAGAACAAATTCGGAAAATTGACAATGAAACGAACGGCTGATCAACCAAGCACTTCAACAGGAAAGCAAAGTAAGTCTAGGCTTATGACAGCCCAACAGGTGATCAATAATTTGGTTGATTCAGACTATGTTCAAGTGAAACAGACAGTGAGAGCTCGAGTGATGAGATGAAGGCTTTTCTTGGACTGAGGATCTATATGGAATACTCATGTATAAAGCCCAGCTATCAGGATTATTGGACAAATGAGGGCTCTTTGTTGTGTTTACTCCCGGATTTCAAAATGTTATGACTCGAGACAGATTCTTGGCCTTTTGCTGGGTGGATTGGCACACAAAGGTGGAATATTGACGCTAGATTAAAGGTAAACCTATTTTCTACAATGTCTCCAAGTTACATCTTATTCTAACCACTTGTTTGCATGTAACTAACATTTTTCTATATCATGTTGGTTTTTTCTCTTTAATGCTCTGGAACCCAGGAATGGGGGACAGTTGGGTTCAGGGCCTTAGGTCTGGTATGGTTAAGACACAAAAAACTTCAACATCCAAGGCCATTAAGACACAAAAAACTTCAACAGCCCTACAACATCCAAGGCCATTAAGACACAAAAAACTTCAACAGCCCTACAACAGCCAGCGTTTCACTCTTTGGCTTAGCGAGCACATTTACATATTTAGACAGACCTTTCGGCTGAATATATGTTACACATTTAATTTAATGTAGCGTTATTGACGTCATTTACGAATGTGAGGAATTTATAAATGTGCTGCAATTCTGCGTAGCGAAAATAAGGCGTCAGTAGTCGAGAAATAACATATTTGATGATCTGGCCAATGATTATGCCCTGGGTTACACATTGATATTCAATGTATGACTGTCTCAGATGTGACTGTGACACATAGATATTCAATGCATGACTGACTGAGACGTGACTGTGACACATAGATGTTTAATGCATGACTGACTGAGACGTGACTGACACATTGATATTCAATGCATGACTGAGATGTGACTGTGATACATTGATATTCAATGCATGACTGACTCAGATGTGACTGTAACACATTGATATTCAATGCATGACTGACTCAGATGTGACTGTAACACATTGATATTCAATGCATGACTGACTCAGATGTGACTGTAACACATTGATATTCAATGCATGACTGACTCAGACATGACTGTAACACATTGATATTCAATGCATGACTGTGACACATTGGTATTCATGACTGATTCAGACTGTGACGCCGAAGATATATGGCGATGCTATCGATCGAATAACGCAGAAGTACAGCTCATATGGTCACACAGCAAAAAAATTTTATTTTCCTATCTTAACACTTCATACTAATATATATTTTTATTATAAGTACTTCATGTCATAGACAATTATGAATACTTCATGTCATAGACAATTATGAATAGTTCATGTCATAGACAATCATGAATACTTCTTGTCATAGACAATTATGAATACTTCATGTCATAGACAATTATGAATACTTCATGTCATAGACAATTATGAATACTTCATGTCATAGACAATTATGAATACTTCTTGTCATAGACAATTATGAATACTTCATGTCATAGACAATCATGAATACTTCATGTCATAGACAATATGAATACTTCTTGTCATAGACAATTTAATTACGTGTCTTTATGTCATAATTTTTAGCTCAATATGTGTAATATAATTTATTTTGTAAAAGAACTATTTGACATACAGAGTTGCAACGCATGCCTCAGACGGCAAGCTACAACTCTGTCAAATTAGGTCAGATTGTAACAAGTGAAAATAACCATTTAGGTGGTAGCACATGTAGAGTTGCAAGGTGACAGATGTAGTAGCACATGTACAGTTGCAAGGTGACAGACGTAGTAGCACATGTACAGTTGCAAGGTGACAGACGTAGTAGCACATGTAGAGTTGCAAGGTGACAGACAGTAAACACTTACTCTCAAGCTTGACTTCCAACTATCTTTCCCATGATGCCTTTTCCCATGATGATGGTGGCGATGGTGGCCAAAGTGCTTGCCAGAATTAAAAAATGGATGAGATGGGGGTCCCTCAAAAAATGCATGTCCTCCAAATGGTCCAAACATTTCCTGGCGGTCACCGCACCGGCCATGGGAACGAACGTGATGACCATGATGAACCAGGTGACAAAAGTGGTGGCCGTGAGGGTTATAATAATCAGGATTGCCTCTTTTCCTTGCTCCACCCACCCTACCGCAGAATTCTTCTGGGCGGCCAAAAGGCAGCCGATTACCAAAAGCAAATCCTGTTCGAAGGAAAGGCCACTCTGCTTGACAAGCATCATGTGTCTGCGGTTCACTAACACTATTCTCTCCTGCTGCTGTCCCTTGGTTTCCATCAGACTGCATATCCAAGAGCTCGCCAGGTTCTGTTTCTTTCACACTTTCAACTGAAAAAGATTGCAAAAATTAGATCAATGAGAAACACAAAATGAGCTCCTAAATGAATGACTTATGTTTCATTATCGTATCAGATAGTTCCAGAAATAGAATAGTTCTCATGTTCAAACATCTCATAAAAATTTCAAGAGGAAAGTTAAGCATACAATGGACTATCAAAATTACAAGAGGAAAGTTCAACATATGATGGACTATAAAAATTACAAGAGGAAAGTTCAACATACGATGTACTATCAAAATTACAAGAAGAAAGTTCAACATACGAAGGACTATCAAAATTACAAGAGGAAAATTCAACATACGATGGACTATCAAAATTACAAGAAGAAAGTTCAACATACGAAGGACTATCAAAATTACAAGAAGAAAGTTCAACATACGAAGGACTATATTGTGTTTGCAAACAGTACTATCCAAAGATACGGACTAAAATTTGTTCGACTTAAATATTCATGGAAAGATAACTCTGAAGTCAATAGACACACAAAAAGGCCTAGTAATGACATTCAATATGGAGCAGGATTTAGAATTAGTGAAAAAAAAATGTATCGTTTCACCTTTTATTTCCATTTCCGTGTTGCTTAGGAAGATTTTTATGGCAGAGAAATAAAGACCTTTGTTCCCTCAGTCGGTTACTGTCTGACTGTGTACGCAGAAGAAGAAGAAGAAGTTCCCTCAGTCAAGAGGTCTGTATTCTAACCATATAAATATATATCCTAAAATGGTAGATAAAATGGAGCCAGTGGATGTTATTGATTTAGATTTTGCAAAGGCCTTTGATAGAGTACCTCATCAAAGATTATTTAGAAAGTTAAAATCACATGGAATAGGTGGGGAAGTTGCCAAATGGACTGACAATTGGTTAATGGGAAAAAGGCAGAGGGTGGGCATAAATAAGGAGTACTCTGAGTGGTGTAAAGTGAAAAGTGGAGTGCCACAGGGCTTAGTTTTGGGACCAATTTTGTTCTTGATATATATAAACGATTTGGACATTGATATGAGATTCATGATTGCAAAATTGGCTGATGACACAAAACTATGCAGTAGTGTCTCATCTAAAGCAGAAGTGGATATATTGAGGTTTGGATTTAGATAAAATTCGAGACTGGTCTGTAAGCTGGCAAATAGAGTTTAATGTAGATAAATGTAGTCATCCACATGGGTAGATCCAATATGTAACATAATTACAGAATGGGAGAGAACAATATTAGATAGATTGATAAGGAAAAGGGCCTAGGGGTTATAATAGATCATACAGGTAAGGTGAGTGAGCAAGTCCAGGCAGCAGTGAAAAAGGGAAAGGCAATGTTAGGTATGATAAAAAGAAATATTAAACATAGGAGCAAGGAAGTGATCGTCAAACTGTATAAAGCTTTAGTTAGACCTAGATTGGAGTACTGTGTACAGGCGTGGAGTCCTTATAATAGAGTGGATATAAACATGCTGGAAAGGATACAAATAAGAGCAACAAAGCTGATAGTGGGATTCCAGAATTACAGTTATGAGGAGAGACTCAGAAAAATCGGCCTACAGTGTCAAGAAGAGAGAAGAATTTGAGGTGACTTAATACAGGTTTATAAGATGATCAGAGGAATGGATAAATTAGACTATTACAATTTTTTTTTAAAATACAGCCACCTACAATAACACGAGGGCATAGCTATAAATTAACTAAAGAGAGGTCCAGATTAAATATTAGGAAATATTTTTTTAGTCAGAGAGTGGTGAATGCTTGGAACGCATTGCCAGGGGAGGTTGTGGAGGCAGGGACAGTTAAAGCATTTAAGAATAAATTGGATGTGCATAGCTTTAAGAGATTCTGCAGAGTCTTCTAAGCCAGTATAAAGACAACAAGTTAGGTTATAATGGTACCAACAAACCTCACACAAAGTATGACACTTTTTGACTGGGATGCTGATGTGCATAAATGCAGATATGAGTTACAAACCAGAAATTTAGATATGCAGTCAATGATTTTGATATTTCTTGAATACTTGTCCATTACTTACGTGTAATGAATATTTTCAGTGTCGAGTTATGAGCATTAGAAAAGGCTTCTGTCATCTCTTCATCTGAGGACATCATGACAAGATCCCCGTCAGAATCTGGCAAGTAGAATCACGTTATCATCAAATATCTGAACCAATGGTTTGCCTAAGTTGTAGCCCCTCTATTAGCCATGCTATACATACACTACCCAGCTCAAGTGAGATCAGATGCCTAGAATGTGTTTCCATAGGTTTATTGTGACTGTATGACAGATCTGATCATCTTACACAACAACCACAAGCCATGTCATATTATCTTACACAACAACAACCACAAGCCATGTCATATTATCTTACACAACAACCACAAGCCATGTCATATTATCTTTCAGTTAGCTCATTTCTGAACAACACCTCATTGTATATGTTATAAAATGTTTCATTGGTGCTTTCTGGGCCCGTGATGCCAAGATTGAAGACAATCACGGCCCGTGAAGCCAAGACTGGAGACGAGAAGCCAAGACGAGACAATCACGGCCCATGAAGCCAAGACTGGAGACAATCACGGCCCGTGAAGCCAAGACTGTAGACAATCATGGCCCGTGAAGCCAAGATTGTAGACAATCATGGCCCGTGAAGCCAAGAAGCCAAGACTGGAGACGAGAAGCCAAGACTGGAGACAACCACATTAAAAAAATTTGCTTTTTTCTTCTTCTTCTTCTTCTGCGTTCATTCTCAATCTCCCGCTACCAAACCCTGATAGGGCTTAAGTAGCAGAATGTAGTCCAGAGAACGGAATGCGTTGTGTCGTAGTTTACAGCTTGACTGCGATATTTGCACCTTTAGGTCCAACATATCTGACTTCAGCAAGCATTTTTTGAGTACCAGGTTAGCATTCCCTCTTCGATCCCTTCTCCTTAGCCAGTCTGCCCTGTTGCAGCCTGTTATCCAGGATCACAGCGTGGAGGTGTAGAAGGGTCTTGGCAGCTATGGTTCGCTGGTCCTGACGCAAGCAGTCAGCTATGGGTCGCTGACCACTGCAACTGATGCGCTGCTCAGCATCTTGATCCCACGTGCTCTTTTCAATTGACTTGAAAACTTCATGGGAGATAACTTTCTAATTGTAAAGCAGCACTCTTTCTTTGAAGAAGTCAAAAAACCAAATTCATGTAAGCCCCTGACGGTTTAGAATATTACAATTATTTGTATGCACACGATAAAACATAAAAAACAGATTAAAACATTTTGTTACAAATATATTGAATAAGCAAAAATAATTATACATAATCAGCGAGCGATGAGTCAAATAAAAAATGTGTGGTATACAACAACTAATAGTGAATCTCATCTAAGTGGTCTCATCCGAGTGGTCTCATCCGAGTGGTATGAATCTCATGAGAGTAGTATATATCCCATCCGAGTGGATGAATCTCATGAGAGTAGTATGAATCTCACTTTATTAGTATATATCTCATGAGATTAGTATAAATCTCACACGTGATTTAAAACTTACATGACCAGTAAAATTCTCACATGACCAGTAAAATTCTCACATGACCAGTATAAATCTCACATGACCAGTAAAATTCTCACATGACCAGTATAAATCTCACATGACCAGTAAAATTCTCACATGACCAGTATAAATCTCACATGACCAGTATAAATCTCACATGACCAGTATAAATCTCACATGACCAGTATAAATCTCACATGACCAGTATAAATCTCACATGACCAGTATAAATCTCACATGACCAGTATAAATCCCATGATAGTGGTACCAAGGTTGGAAAGAATAAGATCACTGTAACGTTCCAAGTACACAATGAAAGGTGACCAAAGAAGGTTGTGCATGGGGCCAGCAGTCTCATGATGTAAATTGAAACCACCACTGCAAATGTTTTTGTGTGCAGGCTTTCTGCAAAGGGGCCAACTGTAGAAGTTACCCTATGCTTTATCTGGAGTGAAAGGGTAGATCAATCCTCAATACCTAATTCACCATTCATGTGAAGCACAGACTACCACAATCATTCACCATTCATGTCAAGCACAGACAATCATAATCATTCACCATTCATGTCAAGCACAGAATACCACAATCATTCACAATTCATGTGAAGCACAGACTACCACAATCATTCACCATTCATGTGAAGCACAGACTACCACAATCATTCACCATTCATGTCAATCACAGACTACCACAATCATTCACCATTCATGTCAAGCACAGACTACCATAATCATTCGCCATTCATGTCAAGCACAGACTACCATAATCATTCACCATTCATGTCAAGCACAGACTATCACTGAAGATGGCCCATTTGAAAGAAAACATGTTTCCAATCCTTCATCTGTCTAGCTCCGATGTGAAGCATGTTTCAACTGGAGCTCGCCCTTTTGCAGGAAGCCTTTAAGCAAGTTTTTGCAGTGGCTGATTAAAATGGCAATCAATAGTGAATCTTGTTTTATGAACTATAAGAGAAGACCTTTATAAGATAAGACCTTTATAAGAAGACCTCTTTAAGAGAAAACCTTTATAAGATAAGACCTCTTTAAGAGAAGACCTTTATAAGATAAGACCTCTTTAAGAGAAGACCTTTATAAGAGAAGACCTTTATAAGATAAGACCTCTTTAAGAGAAGACCTTTATAAGAGAAGACCTTTATAAGATAAGACCTCTTTAAGAGAAGACCTTTATAAGATAAGACCTCTTTAAGAGAAGACCTTTATAAGATAAGACCTCTTTAAGAGAAGACCTTTATAAGAGAAGACCTTTATAAGTTAAGACCTCTTTAAGAGAAGACCTTTATAAGAGAAGACCTCTATAAAACAAGACATCCTACCTCTCCACTTGAGTGTGAACTGTTTGTTGACAAGTCCAGGGAAAGCACTGCCCACTTTAGCAGCAACCTCTGTGTAGATGCCGCTGTGACTGTCCCAGTTTGTCGCTGTGACGGGAATCCTCCTGACCTCAATGCTGGAATCAGGTCTCTGCAAGTGAGCTTTAATGGTACAGCTCATGGCTATGTTCTGAGCTTGACTGATCTGAAAGGGAGATGCACCTGTCTTGTACAGAAGCATTACATAAATCGTGCCATTGGTTTGATATACGAACAGTCACACCAATTTTCACCATTCTGTCAGATAGAAGTAGAGCATGTAAATTTGTCTGTCTATTTGTTTCAATAGGTTTGAGAAGCAATCAAAACATGCGCATGTCTGGAGGACGAAACTGTGCATGTATGCAGCCTAGCAGTAAAACAAATCCAGATGTGAATGGATACCCAACTCTGTTAGAGTGAAGGAAATCAGGTCAGTGAGAAAGGGAGCTGGTCATACTCTCACACAATAGCTGACATGTTGTGAGGTCTGACTCCTTTCAGGGAGCTGGTCATACTCTCACACAATAGCTGACATGTTGTGAGGTCTGACTCCTTTCAGGGAGCTGGTCACACTCTCACACAATAGCTGACATGTTGTGAGGTCTGACTCCTTTCAGGGAGCTGGTCACACTACTAAACAATAGCTGACATGTTGTGAGGTCTGACTCCTTTCAGGGAGCTGGTCACACTACTAAACAATAGCTGACATGTTGTGAGGTCTGACTCCTTTCAGGGAGCTGGTCATACTACTAAACAATAGCTGACATGTTGTGAGGTCTGACTCCTTTCAGGGAGCTGGTCATACTCTCACAAAATAGCTGACATGTTGTGAGGTCTGACTCCTTTCAGGGAGCTGGTCATACTCTCACACAATAGCTGACATGTTGTGAGGTCTGACTCCTTTCAGGGAGCTGGTCACACTCTCACACAATAGCTGACATGTTGTGAGGTCTGACTCCTTTCAGGGAGCTGGTCACACTCTCACACAATAGCTGACATGTTGTGAGGTCTGACTCCTTTCAGGGAGCTGGTCACACTCTCACACAATAGCTGACATGTTGTGAGGTCTGACTCCTTTCAGGGAGCTGGTCACACTACTAAACAATAGCTGACATGTTGTGAGGTCTGACTCCTTTCAGGGAGCTGGTCACACTCTCACACAATAGCTGACATGTTGTGAGGTCTGACTCCTTTCAGGGAGCTGGTCACACTACTAAACAATAGCTGACATGTTGTGAGGTCTGACTCCTTTCAGGGAGCTGGTCACACTCTCACACAATAGCTGACATGTTGTGAGCTCTGACTCCTTTCAGGGAGCTGGTCACACTACTAAACAATAGCTGACATGTTGTGAGATCTGACTCCTTTCAGGGAGCTGGTCACACTCTCACACAATAGCTGACATGTTGTGAGGTCTGACTCCTTTCAGGGAGCTGGTCACACTCTCACACAATAGCTGACATGCTGTGAGGTCTGACTCCTTTCAGGGAGCTGGTCACACTCTCACACAATAGCTGACATGTTGTGAGGTCTGACTCCTTTCAGGGAGCTGGTCACACTACTAAACAATAGCTGACATGTTGTGAGGCCTGACTCCTTTCTCTAAGGATGTCCATGTAACAGGCTATTGAGTTGTGTAGCACTGACTTGACTGTTGTAGCACTGACTTGACTGTTGTAGCACTGACTTGACTGTTGTAGCACTGACTTGACTGTTGTAGCACTGACTTGACTTTTGTAGCACTGACTGGACGTTTGTAACACTGACTGGACGTTTGTAGCACTGATTGGACATTTGTAGCACTGACTGGACTTTTGTACTTTATTCAAAATTGCTATAGGTTTTTGTCCAATGTGCACTTGTCCTCTCTAGTGTGTTTATTCCTTCTTCTATTTCCAGGATGCCACTCCAAGAAACAACCTTCTCCAGTCATCAATCAAAAGATCTGGACATGTTAGGGAGCCAAGTAATTCTCGAGCATCTTTAGGCTGGATTTCTTTGCTCAGAAAATGTTCGTAAGACTGAACTGGCGTCCATATACAAGAGTTCTAGTCAAAGGTTAAAACATTGGTATGAGCAGGCATCCCTATACAGGGGCACTACTGTCATTTAGTATTATACTCTTTGTTATTTGATCAGACTAGAGTGATACGTGAACTCGCTACACGTTCACTCTAATATCCAGTGATATGAGTGAGAAAGACTACTTATTCTACTGGCAAGGGAAAGACCCCAACAAAAAGAGAGAGCACGGTGTAGGCTTTGCAGTTAAAAAGTCTCTATTACATATGGTTGAACCAGGTCAGAATGGTTCAGAACGCCCGCTTACTCTCTCCATACCACAGTAGGTCCCGTCACCCTTGCCAGTGTATATGCACCTACCTTGTGCTCCACACCTGAAGTCAAAATCAGTTCTACGATGATTTATCAGCGGCCATTAGAAGTACCCATAGTCAAGAACATCTTGTTCTACTAAGTGATGTCAATGTTAGAGTGGGCGCTGATCACGACTAGTGTGCCTTCGTGTCTTGGCAAGTTTGGAGTTGGAAAAATTAACGAAAATGGCCAGCAGCTCCTAGAGCTCTGTGCCTACCATGAACTTTGTGTGACCAACTCTTATTTTCAGACCAAATCCCCAACCTAAGGTATCGTGGATGCACCCATGGTCAAAGCATTGGCATCAGCTGGATCTAATTCTTGTACGAAGATCTCTCCTTAAGCATGTACTCATGACGCGAACTTACCATAGTGCAGACTGTGACACTGATCATTCCTTGGTTCGCTGTAAAATAAAATTGCAGCCAAAGAAGTTCCATCACATCAGAAGCAAAGGCAAGCCACGCATCGACGCAAGTAGAATGTCAGACCCTGCGCTGATCAAAAGATTTCACAATGCTTTTCAGGAAACTCTCAATATCCAACATCATGACACCACTGTTAGACAGACCTGGCAGCATCTTTGAAATGTCATACACAACCCTGCACTTGCTACATTTGGAAGAAGAACTGTTAAATCAGATGACTGGTTTAAAGCGAAAGTGGAAGATATGACACCCACCATTGAGGGCAAGCACACTGCTCTGATTAAATACAAGCAGCTTCCAAATGCAAGTACAGTTTCAAGTCCACCAGAAGCCAGGTGTAATAAACAGCTCATCTGTGTTTAAATGAGTATTGGCTACAGCTTAGTGAAAACATCCAGCCAGCAGCACAAACAGGGAACAGAAGACAAATGTACGATGGTATAAAGAAAGCTATTGACCCTGCGAGTAGGAAAACAGCACCAGTCAAATCCATTACTGGTGAGAAAATAACAGATAAAGAAAAGCAGATGAAGCGATGGGTCGAGCACTATTCTGAGTTCTGCTCGTGTTTCAATATAGTCATTTCCACAATCCTTGAAGCTGTCCAGAGTTATTCCAGTATGGACGAGCTTGACATCAAACCATCTACAGAAGATCTGAATAAAGCTATTGTCAGCTTGGCCCTTGGCAAAGCACTAGGCAGCGACGAGATCCCACCTGGTTTGATCAAACGCTGTCAAGATAAACTTTTGCAACCACTGTATATGATGTTATGTCAGTGCTGGAAAGAGGTCAAAATATCTGAAGATATGAGAGATGCACAGATTGTAGCATATACAAAAACAAAGGTGATAGAAGTGACTGTGAGAGGTGTCTCTCTGCTTAGTGTTGTAGGCAAAGTCTTCACTAGAGTTATCTTACTAAGACTACAGAAATTGGCTGTATCCAGAGTCACAGTGTGGATTCAGGTCTGGAAGATCAACGATCGACATGCTTTTCTCTCTTCGACAACTTCGGGAAAAGTCACGTGAGCAGAACCAGCCGATCTATGTTGCCTTCATTGACCTGACAAAGGCATTCGATTTGGTTAGTAGAGATAGCCTCTTGAAAATCTTCTCTAAAATAGGCTGCCTAAACAAACTGCTGCAACTAATAATATCATTCCATTGGAGCATGACAGGAACAGTCCAATTTGATGGTAGCATGACAGGAACAGTCTAATTTAATGGTAGCATGACAGGAACAGTCCAATTTGATGGTAGCATGACAGGAACAGTCCAATTTGATGGTAGCATGACAGGAACAGTCCAATTTGATGGTAGCATGACAGGAACAGTCCAATTTTATGGTAGCATGACAGGAACAGTCCAATTTTATGGTAGCATGACAGGAACATTCCAATTTGATGGTAGCATATCGCAACCCTTTGGAATTCCAAGTGGTGTTTAGCAGGGCTGTGTTCTGGCCCCGACATTGTTCAGAATTGTCTTTGCTGTGTTACTGAAGCATGCGTTTGGTAACGAAAATGAAGGAATCTGACTTTACACTAGGTCGGATCAGGGAGATCACCATCAGGGACCTGCTTTTCGCTGATGATGCTGCAATTGTCACCCACAGTCAACAGGAACTTCAGAGATTGATAGATCGCTTCTCCCAGGCTTGCAAAGATTTTGGGCTCACAATAAATCTCAACTAAACAAATGTTCTGGGACAGGAAGTAGATGCCACACCAAATCTTAGCATTGATAATTATGAAATGGCAGCTTTGCATTAATCCACATACCTTGGATGTTCATCACATGAAAGATGTCCTCTATGGACAGTTGGCGAATGGCACGAGAACAGTTGGCCGACCACAGTTGAGGTTCAAAGATTGCAAGGGTAATATGAAGGCCCTGGACATGAATCTGACATCCTGGGAAGACGAAGCTGCAGACCGATCTAGGTGGAGACGCACCCTGAATGGCCAGCTCATGCTTGGTGAAGGGAAGCTCTTAACTTAACGTCTTTATACTGGTTTAGAAGACTCTGCAGAGTCTGTTTACAACCAGTTTCATTTACCTTGTTCTAAAAGCTATGCGCATCCAATCTATTCTTAAATTCATTAATCATCCCAGCCTCTACTTCTTCCTGTTGCAATGCATCCCACGCATTCACCCCTCTCTGACTAACAAAATATTTCTTAATATCTAATCCAGACCTTTTTTCAGTTAATTTGTAGCTATGCCCTCTTGTTCTTGTAGGTGGCTGTATTTTGAAAAAAAACTTGTTATAGTCTAATTTATTCATTCCTCTGATCATCTTATAAACCTGTATTGTCACCTCGAATTCTTCTCTCTTCTAGACATTGTAGGCCAGTTTTTCTGAGTCGTTCCTCATAACTGTAATTCTGGAATCCCACTATCAGCTTTGTTGCTTTTTTGTATCCTTTCCAGCATGTTTATATCCTATCTACGAAAAGTAAAGGACTCGACACATGTACACAAATCTAGGTCTAACTAAAGCTTTATACAGTTTGACTATCACCTCCTTGCTCCTATGTTTAATATTTCTTTTTATCATGCCTAACATTGCATTTGCCTTTTTCACTGCTACCTGGACTTGCTGACTCACCTTACCTGTATGATCTATTATAACCTGAACTTGCTCACTCACCTTACCTGTATGATCTATTATAACCCCTAGGTCCCTTTCCTTATCTATCTTTCTAATATTGTTCTCTCCCATTCTGTAATTATGTTCCATACTGGATCTACCCATGTGGATGACTGTACATTTATCTACATCTTGTAATACAGAGAAGTGAACAGACAACGCCGCAAGGAGAAAGACAACAAAAGCAAAAGTTATATATTCTGTTGTTATTATTATTTGTTTGTCAAGCCAAGTCATATGGTCAGTCGTGACTGAAAGGGGTTACCACTCCAAGTCATATGGTCAGTCGTGACTGAAAGGGGTTACCACTACAACTAATATCGAGCTGTAAAGGCTAAACCACAAAGTGGTGATTATAAAACTAAAGTGTGTTTGATGAATTCATTTCAAAACATCTAACAAAATAACACACTACACAGTACGTTTACACACACACACACACACACACACAGTGGTGAGAGCGAGAGACGCAAAGCGACTAAAACTGAACTTAGCAAGAAAACAGAATGAGAAGAAGGTGGTCACTGTTCGGGCCTGTCAGTCTAGAATTGTGGTGTGTATACATGAGTGGTAAACTGTTCTGGCAAATACTTACATGAAATCGCGTCTTCGGTAAACGTAACAAATCGCTTTGATCGATGACAATTTGGTAAACTCGTTTGACAGAACAGGGCGTCTGGCTGGGTTTCGCATTAGCTTGCCTGCGGAGCGGCTCAAAACCTTATATACACAAACCTGCGTAGCGCGTATGTCGCAGGACGTGTGCAAAACGTTGCATGACTCAGCCAGACCTTGACCTTACAACACAAACAAATAATCGTCAGCTGACTGAATGAGTGGCCGACCGGACTTTCAGGGGTGATATTTTTTAGATGAGGGGGGCAGCTCTAAGGCTTTCCGTTTGGTGAGATGTGATTGTGGGTTGGGTAGAGCTCGCCCATTTAATAATGGCTTCACTGACTTATTCTTGCCTCCTCCATTGGGGTATACTATTTCTTCTAACTTAAGTAAGTTGCCCATCGCAAGCCAAGATGGTGACATCATCAGACTGTTCTCGTCCTGAAGCTGTAACCTGCGCTGAATTTGGATTAGATCTATGACTATAGTGAGAAAAAAGCTGAGCTGGCCATCAATCTCACTCTCTCGTCCTGAGTTACCGGGAACCAGTGGCAAGACATACAATCAAGACGACTGGAAGTAGCTAAAGATGCAGACATTCAGGTCGTACGTGAGACCAGGGGTCGCTTGAAACTTGTGGGTGTCGATCATCCACCGTTTCCTTGACGATTTGAGAGGCCAAAGTCGTACCTCTCGACAGCAGCAGCCCCCAAGCGTAGGCTAGAAGACGCTGCTGCTGATAAGCGCCCACATCTGTATGTCTAGGTGAGGGACCATTAACCCATGGCTGAGGGGAAGATTCCGGTCGTGGCATGCAATGAAAATGGACGCATTTTCCAAGTAGGTCGTGCACACCAACCAAGGACCGTGCGCAATCTGTAGTGACGTCCTATCCAACAACGTGTATTCTATAACACATGAAGAACAGATCAAGTTTTCTAGAATTCCGAGGAAAATTACACACACATGCTTCCTGTGAATAGCGTAAGATGTGCTAGAAAATGATCATTGGCAGGTACTGACATAGGTATCAAGGCGTGACGTTAACGGAGTGAAAAGTTTATCTCACACGGTTATGTGTGTAGGTGGAAATACTTTGAAAATTGGTGGTTGTGTGGTTGACAATTCTATGACGTGCATTTGTTTTGGTTGTTTATACATGATTACAGGTACTGGCATATGGATCAAGGTGTGGCACTAACGGAGTGAAAAGTTGATCTCACGTGGTTGGGGGATTTGGGGGGGGGGGGGCGCGAAAGGTGTCAGGGGAGATAATGTGACAACTAGCCTGAGGATAAAACCACGTTAGTTCGTGGCCTAACATGACTTAGAATGAATGGAGACGTCTGACATGGGTCGTAAGGAGAGGCGTGTCAATGATACCGCCTACAGACAAAGGCCCCAGGAAAATTGACCTGAATTGTTCGGGTGTAACACTGAAGGGTCGAATCCTTGGAGGGAGACGCGGGATCTAGGGCGGGGGTAGGTTTACTCCAATGGGTAAGGAGAATTCCTTAAGGTGTTTTTGTTTTGACGAGCTGAAGGTCCTGCATGGACAGAATT
The DNA here is from genome assembly GCA_036924085.1 of Ariolimax columbianus. Taxonomy (NCBI): domain Eukaryota; kingdom Metazoa; phylum Mollusca; class Gastropoda; order Stylommatophora; family Arionidae; genus Ariolimax; species Ariolimax columbianus. Next base: position 641,530 of record JAVGWX010000018.1, on the reverse strand, counting down.
GGGTGTGTTGGACGTAAATTATTGAAAGTGGTTGCTTGTGTTGTTTAATCCAGATGTAAAAATGACCGGCCACAGTTGTTTTTTTTTTCTTAAATTTGTTGTATATGTATTACAAAAAATGTATAGCGGTATTGAATAATATTTGTATTTATGCATGTACGAAGTGAGTGGGGTTATAAACAGGAGTGGTGTTTACATTATAGATAGTGGAGACAAAAATGGTGGTCATTTCGCAGATGAAAAATGACTATCCATGTTTCGGTCTGTAGTTTATGGAGGTAAGGTAACAGTTCCAACCTGAGCATGGGCGTTTAAGGCAGGGGTGATGGGGTCGGCGACGTTGAGAACAAAGGTACCTGAATGTGTACCAAGGCCACTCACCGTCTCGATACTAAGTCGACAAAGGAAAACGGGGTGTTGAGGAGAAGAATGTGTCTGATACAGGCAGGGGTTAGTAGCTCACCACTCTGGCGTTCCGATTGTGGTAGTATGGGGGGTTAGTGACAGACAAAGGCCATCAGGTCTGGCTGCGGCATTTTGAGTGACAGGAATTCGGAGTAGCTTTTGTAAGCGCATCAAATTGAAACCGTTCACACTGTCATCTTGATTTAACGAAGATGCCCAGTCCTTAATCAACAGCTGACAGCAGCCGACGACAAAGCATGAAAGGCGGCTGCTGTTCTAAGTTTTCCGCTGCCGTATCCTTGAGTGCTTCCAAGACATCGCTGGCCTCTTTGTCTGATCTGGTCGACATGGCTCGCTGGCCTCTTTGTCTGGTCTGGTCGACATGGCTCGCTGGCCTCTTTGTCTGGTCTGGTTGACATGGCTCGCTGGCATCAATGTCTGGTCGACATGGCACGCTGGCCTCTTTGTCTGGTCTGGTTGACATGGCTCGCTGGCATCTCTGTCTGGTCTGGTCGACATGGCTCGCTGGCATCAATGTCTGGTCGACATGGCTCGCTGGCATCAATGTCTGGTCTGGTCGACAGGGCTCGCTGATATCTCTGTCTGGTCTGGTTGACATGGCTCGCTGGCATCAATGTCTGGTCTGGTCGACATAACTTAACTTAACTTAACTTAACATCTTTATATTGGTTTAGAAGACCCTGCAGAGTCTGTATACAACCAGTTACATTTACATCACCTTGCTCTAAAAGCTATGCGCATCCAGTTTATTCTTAAATGCATTAACTGTCCCTGCCTCCACTACCTCCCCTGGCAATGCATTCCAAGCAGACACCACTCTCTGACTAAAAAAATATTTCCTAATATCTAACCTGGACCTCTCTTTAGTCAGCTTGTAGCTATGCCCTCGTGTTATTGTAGGTGGCTGTATTTAAAAAAACTTGTTATAGTCTAATTTATCCATTCCTCTGATCATCTTATAAACCTCTATTAAGTCACCACGAATTCTTCTCTCTTCGAGACACTGTAGGCCGGTTTTTCTGAGTCGTTCTTCATAACTGTAATTCTGGAATTCCACTATCATCTTTGTCGCTCTTTTTTGTATTCTTTCTAGCATGTTTATGTCCCCTCTATGATAAGGACTCCACACCTGTACACAGTACTCCAATCTAGGTCTAACTAAAGCTTTATACAGTTTGACGATCACTTCCTTGCTCCTATGTTTAATATTTCTTTTTATCATACCTAACATTGCATTTGCCTTTTTCACTGCTACCTTAACTTGCTCACTCACCTTTCCTGTATGATCTATTATAACCCCTAGGTCCCTTTCCTTATCTATCTTTCTAATATTGTTTTCTCCCATTCTGTAATTATGTTGCATATTGGATCTACCCATGTGGATGACTGTACATTTATCTACATTAAACTCCATTTGCCAGCTTACAGACCATTCTCGAATTTTATCTAAATCCGACATCAATATATCCACTTCCGCTTTAGATGAGACACTACTGCATAGTTTTGTGTCATCAGCCAATTTTGCAATCATGGATCTCATATCAATGTCCAAATCATTTATATATATCAAGAACAAAATTGGTCCCAAAACCGAGCCCTGTGGCACACCACTTTTCACTTCACTCCACTCAGAGTACTCCTTATTTATGCCCACCCTCTGCCTCTGCCATGGCTCGCTGGCATCAATGTCTGGTCTGGTTGAGATAGCTCGCTGGCATCAATGTCTGGTCTGGTTGACATGGCTCGCTGGCATCTCTGTCTGGTCTGGTTGACAGGGCTCGCTGGTATCTCTGTCTGGTCTGGTTGACATGGCTCGCTGGCATCAATGTCTGGTCTGGTTGACATGGCTCGCTGGCATCTCTGTCTGGTCTGGTTGACAGGGCTCTCTGGTATCTCTGTCTGGTCTGATTGAGATGGCTCGCTGGCATCTCTGTCTGGTCTGATAGACATGGCAATAGTTCAGTTCAGGTGTCATCTTCGTATCGAAGATCGGCTACAATGGTTCTCCAGTGCACTTCATCTCTTGCCGTAATTTTGCAATCTGAGAGGCTTTTTTCCAGTCCATATTCTGGTGTTATCCACCAACTTAAAACGTCGTCTTTCTATTGAACAACTGCCTTCCACCCTACCCTCCAGTTTGGTCTTCAACAAGGATGTATGTCTTGTAATATGACCAAAATAACGTAACTGTCTAACCCTGATTTCGGCCATTAATTCTCTTTTCAACCCCAAATTTTCCAATACCTCCAAATTGTTCTTCTCTTGTCAAGAAATGCGACCCAATCTTCTATATACTCAAATTTCTATACTATTTTCCAATTTGTTATTCATTGTCCATGTTTCTGCACCATAAAGTAGTGACGAGTATACATATCTCCTGACAATTCTCATTTTCAAATTCTGATTTATCTGTTTGGATATCAGTATGTGTACCATCTTGGCTATATATAGTCTCTTTCTGATTCCTTTTTCATAACTCCCTTCTTCCGTTATTATATGACCTAGAAAGGAGAAACTCTTTACCTGTTCAAGTAGTTTATCTGTTATTTTTGTCTGCATACCTGGTTTCTTGAAACTTTTCCCAATTACCATGTTTTCTTTATGTTTATGTCTAATCCAAACTCTTGACTTATTATATATGTATTGTTGTCACAAGCTCCTGTAATTCTTGCTCACTTTTGCCATAAAATCTGTATCATCCTCATATCTTAGATTGCTCATTGTCACTCCTCCAATGTCAAGCCCTGGCATTCCCTTTATCGGGGTTCGATTTCGAGCTGCGACGGTCGGTCCATGATGTCAATTTTTTTCCGGAGATCCCTGGGTTCATCGCTGGAGCTACGGAGTTCGTGCTTTGTGCGATGCTAAAATGGGGAAAACCCCGAAGCGATGAAGTCGAGTCCCCGCTTAAATTTTTAAAAATTAAATTTTTTTTTTTATTTATCTGTTTGAATATTTGTTCTGTGTAGATATTGAAAAGACAAGGGGATAATACACATCCCTGTCTCACTCCTCTTTTTACATCTATACTTGGAGAGCATAACTTTCCTGATTTTACTGTAGCAGTTTGTTTTCAGTATAGATTAATGAGTCAGTAGCTACTGTGACAGATTTAGACGTACAAGACAAATCTTGTCTACGTATTGACAGCTTATTTTTTCTAGAATTACGTCGCAATCGTAATTATGTTTCTTTAAAATTTAGAGGTGGACTTTCCACACGACATGACAACTCTCGTTAACAGATACCGCGGCAAGGGCGGATTAAATTCGGCGCCCAGGACGCCATTTTGTAAGTAGGACTGGCAGAGAAAATAGTCCGGGGGGCTAATCAAGCGGGCCGGAAGCCCGACACATTTCCAGAGAGACAATTCAGAGAGAGACAGCATTTCAGAGACACATTTTCAAAAGAGATTTCGAGAGTGAACGACGCATTTCCAAAGAGACATTTGGAGAAGAAACGATTCAGAGAGAGACAACAGATTTAGAGAGGGGTGTTTCAGAGTCATTCGGACTCATTCAGAGAAACAATCAGAGAAGAGTCAACATCGCATTGATGGAGTTCCAAACTCAGTTTACTAAAGTAATGTATTACTGATTTTCATTTGTGAGTAATTAGAGTTTCACCAGGTTAACATTTTAACCAGCGCCAGAAATGTGGGCGACCTTTCAAGTTCATAGGCATCGCAGACATCTCACAGAAGCAGTCTAGATCAGTCCTAGCTACCCGCTATAAAAGAGAACAGGCTTCCTGTCACATCTAGATCGGCTGAGAGAAAACTTTACCATTTCACAAGTGTGTCAACTTGTGCCAGGTTACCACGTGGTCAACCTGCCTTTGTTTAACACGCGTGGTGAACACTCTAGCCAGTTTTAACACGTGGTTGTTTTAACTAAGTTTGTAGTCATCGTAGATTCACAGCAGTAGCCTAGTCTTTCGACATCCACCACGCAGATCGACAGTCGTCGCCAAGGAACTGAGCCAAGGACGTCTACCTGCGTTGGGTTTAAACCACGAAATAACCATCGGCGTCAATACACCATAATTTGGATTCACGTTACAGCAGGCCAAGTACGGAAAGTAGACTGTGGACAATAGTTTTAGGTTTAGCGGTAGTTTTAAGTCAGATAACCAATAGATAGGACCGTGTAGGAAGTTGCTAATGGTAGAAGAGCGGAAGAGGTGTAACGGGGAAATAAAGAATTTGTTTTTATTATTTTTGAAATAGTGTCTTTAGTTAGTTATTGAAGTGTTAGTTGATGTGATAAAAATTTTTGACTGCAAAGGTAGATAGTCAAGGTGCGGCCTCAGTGAGCCGAGTGAGCAAAACCCCGTTCCGTCTGCTACACTACACCGAGGTATTTCAACGGCACATCCATCAAAGGTAACACCCTGGGGATCATCCCTTACTGTAGAGTTGTTCAAGGAACATCATATCATGAAAACCTTGTGTAACAGTTCCGGCCAGAGCATGAGCGTTTAGGGCAGGGATGATGTGGTCGGTGACTCTGGGAACAAAGGTACTTGAATGTGTGCCAAGGTCACTTACCGTCTCGATACTAAGCCAACAAAGGAAAACAGGGGGTTGGGGGAAAGAATGTGTCTAGTACATGTAGGGGCTAGGTGCTGACCACTCTGGTATTCCGATTTGGGGAGTCTGAAATTAGTGAGAGACAGAAACTGGCGGAGCTTGCTGCGACATTTTGAGTGACAGGAATTCAGAGTGATTCGTTCCAATGACAACTAAATGGAGGTGGATCCAAACTAGGCGATGACTGGAGCAGATATCCCCCAGAAGTCGATTGGACAGCTCTGATACTACTTAAGACTATATAATACTAGACAAAGTTTAACTCAAGCAGACTGGCCATGGAGAGAAAGAGCGAGAGAGAGAGATAATGAATTTAGCTAGGAGTCTGTTTAGCTCGCCGACTTTATAGAAGAGCGATTGATAAGCTGTTTGACGAATGTTCGTGAGATAGAAGGGAATACAGGTGTGGCTCTACCAGCATACGCCTTTGAGTCTTGCCCAGTCGCTCTATAAGGTGTGTGTTGGGCGCCCTGTGTCTAGTAGGGATCTGAATGTGTGTTGTACATGCAGGACACCTTGTGAACGATGCATGTCCTGAATTATTACACGAGTGTACAGATTGCCTAAGTAGAGATATGGATGTGTGTGTGGTGTGTGTAGACACTGAGGGTACTATGTATGTTCCAGAGTGTGTGTATACGCAGGTCGATTGAGTGTGATCACATGTGAGTATACGTTGAATAGATTGAATGTATTATGTCAAGATCACCCGCCTGAGGAGATCTGATTGTAAGTGAATGCACAGAATATAATAGTGAAGACGAGTTTTTGAGAGAGTTTTGAGGGTGCAGATATGGGGAGGGGAGTGTGCGGCTAGAACTGGGTTGTTAGTTGGGGGCAATATTCAATAGCTTTTTGCTTGCAACCTCCAAGTATATATTTTGATAAGATATATTTCTTGTGTTGTTTGTAATCTCACTGCACTCACTTTAATAATTGTTGTATGAGTGTGATGTAATAAATATGCCACCTGCTGCGTGCTATGTTATTTGCTGTGTGTGGTCAAGAATGACGTGGATACATGTGGTAACATTCTAGATAGAATAACCCCAGTGAAAACATGGACTCTGCTACACTTGTTAAGATTGATCTGGACGTTGGAATCCTCATATCTCTGCGAGAATGTCTACGAGGTCCTCTAGATGTATCTGACCATCCCATGCCTATCTGAGATGGTACTGTACATTATGATGTCACCTGTAAATATTAGTGTTCACCCTGGCTCTGTGTGGAGAATGTTGGCCATATTTATTGTGTAGATCGCGCCGGTGAGAGTGGAGAAGCATGCAGCAGTCCTGTGCATATTCACATCGACTGCTGTCCAACATCCAAAGCGGAATGCAACTGTTCTCTCCATCCATCAGGACAGCTAATGTGGCAGTTCCAGCTGGAGCATCGGCGTTTAGATTTAGCTGGCGACTCAAAGAACAAAGGCTGACCGAATGCGTGTCAATATCAATCACCGTCTTGTCACTAGGTCGACAAAGAAAAAGAAGGGCTTAGGTGGAAGACTTTGTCTGGTACAGGGATTTGAGGGGTTGTGTTCGGAGCTAGGACGGAGGTTCGGAGCTGACCACTCTGGCGTTCCGAATTAGCGAAGTTGGGGGGTTGTGTTCGGAGCTGGGGCGGAGGTTCGGAGCTGACCACTCTGGCGTTCCGAATTAGCGTAGTTGGGGGGTTGGTAACAGTCAGATGCCGCCACGACTGGCTATGACTTTTAGAGTGACAGGGATTCGGAGATATCCAATATTGTTTTGTCTTACGGTCAAGATTAGTGTGACTGTTATTTACTGTGTGAAGTCGTGTCGTGATGTAGATACATGTTGTAACTCTTTAGATAAGTAAACTACTCAAGTAAACCTAAACTCTACGACACCAATATCTAGTTTTCCTGCCTTTATTCCTTGTCGTATCTCTATGTCTCTCTTAGTTGCTCCTCTTCTACCTCGTAGGTGTAGAGGTCCATTTGTGTATGTATATACTTGCAATTGAGTGTTCAGACAAACTGCTCATTGATCTATTGTGGAATACGAGACATTCATTTATCAGCCCCGATTATAAACATTACTATGAGATACCCCCTATGATATATCGAACGGGTGGCCATGACCTGCGTAGCTACAATATCCGCTGCATGCACAAGGCGCATGCACTGAAAACGAAACCTGCGCAGTTTCGTCGGATGACGCATGACATATGTCGATCAAACATAGCCTCTGCGTAGACGCGTTGTTGAAATTTGCTGATAGAAAATTCTCGATAGTTCTGGTCTGTTCTTGTAGCCGGCCATTTCATAATTTGTTGTAGTCCTCGGTGCAGAAATAGACGACCATTTGTTTCTAAAGTAGGTCAGCTACAATAATTGACGGATAAAGGATGTGATTATCCATGATCGTCACGGTGATATGTTATATCTATTGAGAACAGTCTACCGGTTTACTGTCATCGCTTTGTCTGAGCAAGCTCTCCATGGGTCTGCCTTTTTAAATATGCCATTATGTTTGAATTCTGCACTTCCATTCATCTGGGCGATACATTTGTTTATGAAGGCATAGTATCTGGTATCTGTCTACCAATCTTTTTACCTACCAATCTATCTACCTACCAATATTATGAATATATCTACCTACCAGTCTATCTACCTACTAATCTATCTATCTACCAATATATCTATTTACCAATCTATCTATCTACCAATTATATCTATATACCAATATATCTACCTTCATTTAATGGTATACTTCTCTGTTAATTCTTCTCTTGGAGTGGTCCAATCCTAAACCTAATAAGCAGGTGATGTGATGGATAGTCAAGACAAGAAATGACTGACAAGCGATACTAGTTCCTGCCCTCCCCACCCCACCCAAATGTTATGTAAGCAAACTGTAGATGGAGCATGGTCGAACGCAATAAGATAAGGCACTCTATCTATAGCTCTACACAATGGCCCTAACAATCAGATTCGCAGTCCGTTATTCAATTCTCGTCTGACTTCTTTGTCATATGATTGTTGTTATTTAATGCCCACAATGAGTAAGTGGCAGGTTGCATTAGCTTTCGCCTCATATCCCGAGCGTGCTGATAAAGGTAGACCGTGGTCCTCCAGGCGGTTTTACTCAGCGTCGCTTCATCTGCGTGACGCTCGCTACTGTGGGGATCACATCGATCCACGTCTCGTCAGCCAGGCTGCCTTGAAAACAGACTGTTTCCAGGGTACACTACATGGAAGAGAGATAGTGATCCTGGTCAGTGTATTGTGCCTGACCCTCACGCGACGTTCTGGTCAGTATGTTGTGCCTGACCGGACTAGCGTGTCGTATGATGTAATGAACTATAAGCGTAGTGATAGAGCTCTCGCTTTTCACGGCAAAGGTATGGCGGTTCAACTCTCTAGTCGATCGAGCTGTAAATGGTTGCCTGTCATTCTGCAAAGGACTGGGGAGGCAGACAGGGAGCGAATTTGCCATTCCACCTCATAAACAGGATGTGACATTGTGCGATGAAGTCTCTAATGGCTCTAATGGCTCTAATGGCTTTGTATACAGACTCTGCAGGGTCTTCTAAACCAGTATAAAGACGTTAAGTTAAGTTATCACAAACAGCAGCGTCTGCTATTAGGTTACCTTGACCTTAAATATATTCTACTTAACAACTGTCGCTCACGTTTTGGACGTCAAATATACAAACAGACAAATTACGGCTAAAAGTTTTCGTCATAAACAGACAACAACACTCACGAGACCACACATCTAAAATACTAGGATGGAAACGGTTAAAAAAGTGTAGATACTAATACAGTAATAGTACTCGTAGATCTGTACACTTAGCACTACATGTATAATCATAATGTATTGTATATACTTTGAAAGTATACGTCGGGTTGAAACAAATGTGGGACATTAGTCATATTACACGAACAAAACGAAAGAAAGAGCGGCTGTATAATTGTGAAAGTATGAGTTGTTGAATGATGCGGTAAAATAGTGCCATAACATACTGCAACAACCGTTTCTATATTGCAAGTAGAAGGTTACATCACAAATTTGAAGGCCGCCATGTTGAGAAGGGGGTGGGGAGGTGTCTGGCTACAGACATGCCAGGTACTCTAAACATATTTAGAATGATTTTTGGAGCAGCCAAAAAATATATTATTATTATGGCCTTTTGCGTCTTGACAGACGGTCAGTAAGCTGGCTTGTTTTTGGATATGACGGTGGCTGTATCTGTCCTGGAGGGACATCGACTTTAATGGCTAATTTTGCAGATTCTCGATTGACAGGGCACACAGCATTGTAAACAGAAAAAGTTCGATTGACACGGTGAAGGCTCCTTACTTTGCGTCGTTTGTCTTTCATCTTTGTTATCAGAATTAGCTCTGATGCATTGATGTTCGTTCCCAAGGTCGCTCTGCTCCATGTAGCTCCTCCCAGATAATTTGGATTGATCGCAAAACTGTTCATGGATCTTTTGCAAATGTCCTTCTATCTTAATTTAGGCCTTCGTTGTGATATGGTACCCGATATGAGTTCACCCAAGAGTAACTGCTTCGGAATAGGAAAAAAATATTAGGAATTAATTAAAAAGAAAAACGTTCTTTCTCCAAATATTGATATTTGTTTAATCAAATGTTATATGTCGTCTTATTTTTATGGTTCAAAAAAAATGTCTAGCCACTTTAGCCAACATTTGTCCAACCTGGTACAGGATGCGCTGTTCTATTTTTGGAGTTGGTGTCATGGAGGATGAGGATAGGACAGGGAGGCTTGTTTGTCAACAAGGACACGTGACGTGACTCAGCCTGCAGCGGGAGCTGCCATTTCTTGTGGAATTATCTAGACTCGGCCACGCAGGTATATAACTGTCTGCTGGTTTAGGCAGACTACATTCGTTTTCGGCGAGAAACATTTACACCACCAGCAAGACATATATTCACGGGAAGAAACTTATTTGTACACTTCAGCAGAAAAGAAGCTTAGAGAACGTAAGAAGTCCAACTCTAGTAGTCTATAGTGTCAGTGTTTTCAGTGTAATTGTAATTCAATTATAATTAATAATATAACTCAAATAACTGTAGACTGTAGAGTGTAGACATGGCTGTTGTTGTACTAGTTACTGGTTAGTTCATATTACATCGTCGTTAAACTTCACTTTTTTTGTAGTAGACTATAGTCAGAAATAGTCTAGATCTAGTATTATAGTATATACTAAATAATACTACTTAGTAATAATATAGTACTATAGTAATAATAGTTTAATTGTAAATTAATAGTAAATTAGTAGTAATAGTTTAAATTGTAGTACTTTACTTTTAGTAGTAGTACTACTACTACTAGTATAATATTTTTAGTAACTAGTTAAACTAGGCACTTATGACTATTGACTTAACTTAAGTCTTAAGTAACATTTTCAAATGGAATTTAACTTTTTAGTTTAACTAAATTTGCCATAACTACATTAGTGCTACATGATTACCGAATACACGAAAAACGGTAAGGCTACTCTTAATCATAGGCAATGTTGTTGAGGATGAAGTGTTAATAACTCTCACTGTGGGAGGTCACAGCACCGTTTTCACTTTTTGTGCAGTTGTATAACAAATTCCTTTGCCCTTGTGACTTGTCTTTCATACCTGTTGGGTTGCCGCTGCTAGCCTGTTAGTCATGTTTAAATACCCATTTAGCGCAGGGTAGACTGAAGAATAATGCATTCTGCTATACTCTTGTTAAGTAAAAGGGCTTGACTATATGACTTTCCTAACTTTCTAGTAATCATTTTTTTAAATTGAAGGATAAAGGATCTAACCATAAAATAACACACAGCATTTAATATAAAAATGTACTTTGTTAATAACAAAATGTTAAAAACCAGTGTATTTATTTTGCTCTGTATCTGTTTTCACAAAGAAAGAGAAAGTTATTAATTTGAAAAAAGTGTACTACAAAACCATTCAGGATTGGCATGAATAAGAGAAATCATCAGTAATCACTATTCACTCATGAATGAAATATGGGAAAAAAAACAGAACATTTGATCAAGACCTAACTATGTTGTTGAAACTTTTAGCATAAAGATAACTGACCTCTAGTCTTTTTTATTTTTTTTATATTTGAATAAAATGCTTGATCTGTTAATTGCTATTGTTAATTATTCGACACACCCCCCCCCCCCCCCCCCCCCCCCGTCCCAAATCTTTCACAGAATCTGATTTTTATTACTTAAAATTAATTTCTTGGTTATCATAAGTTGTCATTGTACTATTAAAGCAAAGATAATGCTTTTATTATTTTCAAATCACTTTTAGATAAACCATGTCAGTAACGGTGAAAGTATTTTTGGAATGTGCAAGTGGATCAAATGAGATCCGCAGATTTCCATTAAACATCGCAGCAGGCACTGACTTTTTCACTGCGGCCAAGGACAAGATCAGGCAGTTGTATCCAGCTTTGGCTCATGGCAACTTTACTCTCTACTGGCAAGGTCAGTTTGTAGTTTATTGATTTGGTTATTTTGCAAGCAGAATTCTGTGAATCCAATTTTATATATCGAGACACTGTCTCTTTCCATTCCCATTATAGTCATTATTGTCTATCACTCATCCTCTCCTTCTTCTCTTATCTCATGGGTTATACAACATTGAGTCCATTCTATTGGACTACCTAACTTCATACAGTTTCTTTGTCTGCAAGGTATTGTTGCATTCTGTACAAGATTTGTCCTTCTGTCAGTTATGATATCAATGAAATTATATAACATCCATCAATGTTGAGATACCTCCTGTAGCAAGACCTGACACAATGGCAGCTTAGCACATAATGCCAGCACCACCAAAGGTAGGTCCTGTACTGCTAGGCAGGCAAACTGTCAACAGGGAAAGACCTGATGACGACACCCCATAACTGCATTTCCCCAGACCTAATAGGCAACATGAAGGAAACCAACCACTAACTTACTACCTAATAATCAAATGTCAATCTGGAAAGCAAATCGGTGAAGACAGGATGACACCTTCTAAGGGCCAACCAGACCATCTGCAGAACATGAAAACTGCTACTTACCATAGGGCATTGATCAGTCTGATTGAATGCCAAGATTCCTCTATTATATAACATCAACAACAAGCCATCAATAATGACTGATTAGTCTGCTTGGATACCAAGATTCCTCTATTATATAACATCAACAACAAACCATCAGTAATGACTGATCAGTCTGCTTGGATACCAAGATTCCTCTATTATATAACATCAACAACAAGCCATCAGTAATGACTGATCAGTCTGCTTGGATACCAAGATTCCCCTATTATATAACAACAACAAGCCATCAATAATGACTGATCAGTCTGCTTGGTACCAAGATTCCTCTATTATATAACATCAACAACAAGCCATCAATAATGACTGATCAGTCTGCTTGGATACCAAGATTCCTTTATTATATAACATCAACAACAAGCCATTAGTAATGACTGATCAGTCTGCTTGGATACCAAGATTCCAGTATTGTATAACCTCAACAATATGCTATTAATAATGATGGACAATTTTAGATGTCAGCCAAAATAAAGTCAACCAAATTTAACAGATTTTTATAAAAGAACTTGGAAAGAAAAAAATGTATGCCAGCCGTATTTGAACCAGAAGCCAAAGGATTTATCAATTTTCCACTACCAACTGAGCAATCATGGGTCATACAAATGTTTCTTAATTTCAAAGTTTTCCTCAGGTGAGGGAGCATAGAGGTGCCTGTGTATAGCAATAGCATCAAATGAGTGAGAATGCTTGATTCTTCTAAAATGGATAATATTTACATTCAATTATTAGGTTTACATATCACTACCTGTCACATTTTGTTGCACAATTCCCAGAATGAGGTAAAATATGAAGTGTATAAAGATTCAATTCTGAAATTTATCAAATCAATTGTACATCGTTAATAATGGTTTCAAAAATAACATTAACAAAAATGATTAAGGTTTTATCATACACACACCACTAAAAAAACCACAACTTCTAGAAAAAGTAAGGATTTGTAAATTTTTCTCAATAAGAATTATTGGTGTTGATATGAGTTGATGCTGAGGATCACTGGTTCAACAAACGACGAGAAAAATGTTTTTGGATATTCATTAATTAACCTGTATTATTTTTTTAAATGTTAAATTTGATTTATTTGGTCTTACTGGACAAATAATTTGATTTGTGTGGTAAAATACACATTGTTATCACTGAATTTGAAAGCAATAACACAAAACACGAGAACAATATATATATATGTATGTTGTAATGTTATGTAATTCTGGTTCAACATTTGATATTGACAGACTCTGATGGTGACCGTGTGGCTTTCTCATCCACTGAGGAGATGAAAGACGCCATAGCCTTTACATCGGATGGAGTGTTGCGTGTGTACATACCTGGTAAGTTGGGTGGCCGTAGATTCTGCAGACATGAGAATTTTTTTAACATTTTGACTCTGTAACATTGTAGGGTTCCCTGGCTGCCATAATTGTGAGGATTGAATTTGAACACTGTACATCACTAAGAATTTGGTAAGATGTGACTCAAGGGGGTTGTGTATGGCCCTGCCAATGTCATTATGTAAAACAAAGTACTACAGCCAGAAACAACCAATGTAGAGCCAATAAATTCTTGTGAGTACTGCTGTAATAGCCCCATGCTTCTACTGGACCATGATTTTTGAGATGTGATAAATGAGAATGGGTTCACACAGGTGATAATGGCCGTCTGTTATAGGATATTTCTTTTTGGATCAGTTTGATAACAGTTGTATCATGATAGTACATCTCTAGTTGTTCTTCATTGAGACATATGATGTAGACTATCATCTTGTAGAGCTGCTTCCCTTATGGTTGTCTATATTGAACTGTGTTTGTACAGAGCCAATGGAGACTGGAGAATCACCTGATAAGGGTCAGCAACAACAAAAGGCGTCGGACAAACAGAAGCCGCAGCCACAAGGACAAAGTCAAAGCCAACCTCAGGGTCCGAAGCCTGGGCACGGTCCAGGTCAGCGCACAGAAACCGCTGATGGACAGGTCCATGTGGGTGTGACCTGTGATGGATGTGAGGGTCCAGTAGTTGGCATCCGCTACAAGTGCTGTATCTGCCCTGACTTTGATCTCTGCCAGGCCTGTGAAGGGAAGGGGTTGCACGCAGAGCATGACATGTTTAAGATAAGCCAACCTCGTGTCAGCCCACTGGTGAGTTGACAACTTTTCTTGTATATATATATATATATGACACTAAGGGTTGGAATACTGCATTGACTGTCTGTCTTTGTTGACCATTGACTGTCCATCTTTGTTGACCATTGACTGTCTGTCTTTGTTGACCATTGACTGTCTGTCTTTGTTGACCATTGACTGTCTGTCTTTGTTGACCATTGACTGTCTGTCTTTGTTGACCATTGACTGTCTGTCTTTGTTGACCATTGACTGTCTGTCTTTGTTGACCATTGACTCTCTGTCTTTGTTGACCATTGACTGTCTTTCTCTGTCTTTGTTGACCATTGACTGTCTTTCTCTGTCTACCATTGACTGTCTTTCTCTGTCTATCATTGACTGTCTTTCTCTGTCCACCATTGATTGTCCATCTCTCTTCTCATCTGTTTTCTTCAATTTATATTTTTAAAACAGTTTTCTTAACTAGAAAATTACCATTTGATGAGATGTTTGTATTTATTTATGGTAACTGTTCTAATCTAGATCATTTCTTATTGGTTAAGTTTGTGACTGTTCTAATCTAGGTCAGTTCTTATTGGCTAAGTTTGTAACTGTTCTAATCTAGGTCATTTCTTATTTGCTAAATACTGGTCACCATACATGTGTGCTCACTTCAATTGGAGCATGAGGTTCCTACTGCACTGTGTTTGTGTCCTCCAATTATGTGCTCCTGAAGTGGTGGTTTCTGTACACTATGTTTTACATGATGATGCTGCTAACCACATACACAGGCCTCCTCTGTATTTACCATTTGTGACTGCATACCAGAGTGTTGTGGGCCATTTCTTTCTTCCCTAGCAAGGTGTCCATACATGGGAACCATTAGACAAGCAAAACAAATTTGAGTTGTGTGTATGATAGTAGTCTGTGTTATCAACTGTTGATAAACTATGAGTTGTGTGTATGATAGTAGTCTGTGTTATCAACTGTTGATAAACTATGAGTTGTGTGTATGATATATTCTGTGTTATCAACTGTTGATAAACTCACTCAAGTAGTGTTGTGCACACATTGAATAATTTAAATGATTGATATCTCTAGAATTTCCTGCCACCACACCTGGGCCGTTACATTAACCGGTTCATGAAAGGTATGGCACCCGGAGCCGCAGCTGCCCCTAATGTCAATGCCAGCGAGGGTGCCGACTCACAGCCTAGTTCAAGCCAGGAGGACAAGGAGAAAGAGAGAGCCTCATACGAGGAGTACTTGAATGATGTTGGGGCTGATATTGCTGCCTTCCTTGACCCTTTTGGTAGGTTTCTCTTGGTTGTTATTTATGTATGTGAAATGCGTTAGTTGATTGCTTGTCTCTGGTGATAAGTTTTTTTCTTTGTTTGTATATGAGCTTTTGGTATTGATCCAGTGTTTTACGTTGAGCTACATTAATACAATGGTGGATTGATCCAGTGTTTTACGTTGAGCTACATTAATACAATGGTGGATTGATCCAGTGTTTTACGTTGAGCTACATTAATACAATGGTGGATTGATCCAGTGTTTTACGTTGAGCTACATTAATGCAATTGTGGATTGATCCAGTGTTTTACGTAGAATAACATTAATACAATGGTAATGAACTAGAGAGAATATTTGACTCAACATCTGTATATTGTATGTCAGGCATTGATGTGACTTATGACGTTCACCATGGCAACGGAGCTCACCAGCGAGGGAACTGCCAACGTTCTTGGGGAAGAGGAGGCAGGTGCCACGCGTGGGAGAACATGCGTCGTAGAGCTCATGGCAACCAACAGGAGCCTGAGACCAGAGCTGCCAGCAGAGATGACAAGATGGAAACAGACTCTGCTAGCAATACTCCAAAGGGAGATAAGAATGTAAACTCCAAAGAGGATGTCAGCAAGGTAAGCAGGTTGGTCAGGTGTTTGAGAATCTCATGTCTCTTTCATTTATCTGTGACAAAAATTGATTGTCAGTTTTACAATGAGTTTCATTGAAAATTGTTGGAAAGTTATCAATGTTTTGGGGTTTGCCCACCAAGACCCCTTTTGGAACCGTGGGTCACTTACTGTGGAGGAAAGAATCAGGAAATCACTTGCAAAGGGGATTGTTCCAAGGGGTTATTCTAGGGAATGGAAAGATGCAGGAGTGATCCCTTGTTCAAGACGAACAGAAAAATCTGATCCAGCAAATTATAGATTGGTGAGTTTAGCGAGCATAGTCTGTAAATTGTTAGTCAGTAATCAAAGAAAAAATTGTAATTTTGACAAATAATCTAATCATAAATAGTTAGCATTGGCTTACTACAGAGAGATCATGCTTAACAAATCTATTAGAATTCATGGAGGAGGTTACTAAAATGATAGATAAAGGGGAGCCAGTGGATGTTATTTATCTAGATTTTGCAAAGGCGTTTGATAGAGTACCTCGTCAAAGATTGTTTATCAAGTTAAAATAACATGGAATAGGTGGGGAAGTTGCTGAATGGATAGACAATTCATTACAGGGAAGAAGGTAGAGGGTGGGTATAAATAAGGAACACTGAGTTATGTGAGATGGAAAGTGGAGTGCCACAGAGCTCGGTTTTGGGACCAATTTTTTTCTTGATATATAAATGATTAGACATTGATATTGGATCCACAACTGCAAAAATTGCTGATGACACAAAACTATGCAGTCATGTCTCGACTAAAACAGAAGTGGATATATTGAGGTCGGATTTAGATAAAATTAGAGACTGGTCTGTAAGCTGGCAAATGGAGTTTAATGTAGATAAATGTACAGTCATCCACATGGCTAGATCCATTATGGAACATAATTACAGAATGGGAGAGAAACATATTAGAAAGATAGAAAAGGAAAGGGAACTAGGGGTTATAATAGATCATACAGGAAAGGTGAGTGAGCAAGTTAAGGTAGCAGTGAAAAAGGAAAATGCAGTGTTAGGTATGATAAAAAGAAATATTAAACATAGGAGCAAGGAAGTGATAGCCAAACTGTATAAAGCATTAGTTAGACCTAGATTGGAGTACTGTGTACAGGTGTGGAGTACTGTGTACAGTTGTGGAGTCCTTATCGTAGACGGGGATTACAGAATTACATTTATGAGGAAAGACCGGCAATGGTGTATAGAAAATAGAAGAATTCAAAGTTATTTAAAACAGGCTTATAAGATAATCAAAGAAACAGATAAATTAGACTATATAACAAGTTTTTCAAAGTACAACCGCCTACAAGATCTAGAGGGCATAGCTACATAAACAGAGGTCCAGATTAGATTTGAAATGCAATGCCACAGGAAATAGTAGAGTCAGGGTCAATTAATGCATTTAAGAATAGATTGGACGCGGTTATGCATTTTTTTAATCAAGTAAAGTAAAGAAATCTGGTTGTATACAGACTTGCAGAGTCTTCTAAACCAGTATAAAGAAGTTAAGCTATAGTCCTCCTTTTATTACACAACCACAACTTCTGAATTCCTTTTCTCTAAAATATTCCAATTTTTCTATATTCCTTTCCTGTAAAATATTCCAGTATTTGATATACCTCTCAAATATTTCAATCTTCTGCATTATGTTTACCTTGTAATGTTTTACTCGTTTCGAAAGGCTACAAATGGAAACGACAACGCCAGTGATGATTGGACCTATGTTAAAGAAGATGGGACTGACTTTAAGTTTGCCACCAACTCATCTCCTATTCCCATGCCTGGCCCTACAGCCATCCCCATGCCAGGACCAAGCCCACCATCCACCAGCCCAACAGCACCTCCAAGGCCTACAACTGTCCCCCAGATTGCAGACAGCCTGCCACAGCCACAAATTTACCCAAGTAAGTTTGGAACCATATTTATACATGATAGTTGTGATCTATAGGAACCATATTTATACATGATAGTTGTTATCTATAGGAACCATATTTATACATGATAGTTGTGAACTATAGAAACCATATTAATACCATAATAATATTAATTTAGTTGATGTATGTGCACACTCTGCTTGTTTTTATTTCTGAGATTTGTCATAGTCTAATCTTGTTCTCCCTCAGACCTCAGGATTCAGCAAACCTTGGATCAGATGTTAGCCATGGGCTTCTCCGACACGGATGGCTGGTTGACTGCTCTTCTGACTGAGTACAATGGGGACATTGGGTCCACCCTTGATGCTATTAAGGCCAAGGCCACACAACAACTGGAAAACCTCAGGGAAAGCAGTAAATGAGCGCCACCTGCCGGTTTTGTGATAGCAGATTGTGTAGATGTTGGTCTGAAGGGGAAGTTGGTCTGTAGGGGAAGTTGGTCTGTAGGGGATGTTGGTCTGTAGGGGGTGTTGGTCTGTAGGGGATGTTGGTCTGTAGATGAAGTTTGTCTAGAGTTCTTGAGGAAGGGATGCTATTCTAGTACAATGATAAATTTTTTAAATATTACCTGTAACTTGGATGTAATGTGTAGATGACTTCTTTTTTATGTGTTTACTTGTTTATTAATGTTCACTTTGTACACTCTCCCAGGATGAAAAGTAATTATAGTGTAAGATTCACTTTGTACACTCTTCCAGGATGAAAAGTAATTATAGTGTAAGGTTCACTTTGTACACTCTCCATCGTCAAGCAGATTGTGAAATAGACACAACAAAATATGAAATAGAGATGCGACCAAGCGTTTTCTCTTGATAAGCTGGTATGTGAATTGTCACCAGAAATATCACCAACATATCATTTTTTATCTAGTCAAAAATTGAGACAAGACGTTTGACATATACTTTACAGTCTAGAAAACAATGAATTTCACAAATATAAAAAGCAATGTCCTCTAGGTTTTGAGGGAAACATTTGTCAAACATAAATAGAAAGAAAAAAAAAGCTAGGAAATCACTGACATTAAATCTCGATTGATTTTTCTGAATAATTCTGTTTGGTACGGGAACAACAAGGATCAACCTCTGACATTTCTGGTGTTGGACATTAATTGTCTCTGTGCCAGTTTGTCTGATCAATATTTCACCTTGTTTGTTCATAAAGAATCTAGATTTTTCCATGATCTTTGTACGAGTTGTGTACTTTTGTAGTGTTTGCCTGCCATTTTGTTTTGTTTTAGATATTTATTTTATTTTAATCTTTAGAAATTGTATGAGAAAATGATTTTTGTGAATAGCTATAAATTCAAGCGTATTCTTTTGTATTTGTTACAAATGATAGTTTGGGTGAAGTTTTCTGGTGTATCTTCTCTGTCAGAAAAATCTTATGTTCAAGACCAGAAAATATTGTTAATGCATTTTGTTGTTGTTTTTGGTGCTGATAATGAAATTGTGAGTTGAAAATATACATTATTGTGAGTACAATATAGGAGGATGCATTTGTTCATTTATTATGTGTCAAATACAAAAATAAATATTTGGTGCCAAGAAAAGATCTTGTTTAGTCAATGTCTGCCTGGGGTACCAACTTTGATTGTGAGTGAGAGTTATGAGCTATCTCACAATGTCTGTCTGGGGTACCAACTTTGATTGTGAGTGAGATTGGTCTAGTGAGAGTTATGAGCTATCTCACAATGTCTGCCTGGGGTACCAACTTTGATTGTGAGTGAGATTGGTCTAGTCAGAGTTAATATGATGCTCCCTCACAATGTCTGTCTGGGGTACCAACTTTGATTGTGAGTGAGATTGGTCGTCAGAGTTAATCTGATGCTCCCTCACAAAAGCTAAGAATTATGGTTGCTTGTCTGCACTCAAGAAGTTTTGAACAAAAAGACTATTGAGACAGGATACATTTATTTTGAGAATGGCTTGTCCATGTTTCGCTCCAGTAGGAGTATAGGGGCACTTCTACAGTGCCTAATTTAGGACGCCTACACCAAAGTACATTGCGTGCCTCTGTGATGGTGGTATCTGTAGAAATTTGTTGTACATATGAGGTTGCTATCCCCATGCACAACTCTATTTTACACATCTGTCTTTAGGTAAATAAAACATTTGTGCACCCTTTGCACTTGCGGTAACTAAACTGCTTTTCTGAGCAGAGGTTTAGCAATCGGTCGCACGCTCTGTTAGAGAAGTGTTGCATTCACCCATTTGATTTAATGCCCTTGTAGGAGCAGTTGAGGTTTGAGTCCTTTCTATTCCATATGGGGCCTGGTGCCAGTCGTCTGGGACTCTTTGTTCTCTTTACGTTGTTATAAAATATTCATACTAGGACAGGAGGAAATTAGACAAGTTCTCTAGGACAGGAGGAGATTAGACAAGTTCTCTAGGACAGAAGGAGATTAGACAAGTTCTCTAGGACAGGAGGAGATTAGACAAGTTCTCCAGGACATGACAGACAATGAAAACGAGACCAGAGAAATATGAAGTGACGCAAGGAAGGCTGTCTAACTGCATGCTGGGTTATGATTTTCACAATTTGCCATTATTTTGTAGCAAAAGTTGAGAGTGGCTGCATGAGACTTGTTAGACTGTAACAAGTTTTACAACGACATAGCTACAAATTAACTAAAGAAAGTTCCAGATTAGATATTAAGGGATATTTATATTTTATTAGTCAGAGAGTGGTGAACGCTTGGAATGCATTGCCACAGGATGTAGTGGAGGCAAGGACAATTAATGCATTTAAGAACAGAATGGATGTGCATATCTTTTAGAGTGATTAATTGCAAATGAAACTGGTTATGTACAGTCTTCTAAACCAGTATAAAGATGTTAAATTATGATCTGGACATGAACTTCCACAATGCTGGTCTGGATTGTAAAGCCCTCCAAGATCATGTTCATATTGACAGAAAAGTGTTGATCAGTGATTCACTGGAAGATGAACAACTATCTCTGTTAAGAAAATGTCACTAGAGAAACGATTGGCCGGTGAGATCTTGAGAGACGCTAGGTTAACGGTCAAGGAAACATTGGAATGATTTATGATGGGAATACTCGACCGACTTCACCAAGAAATGGATGAAATGTTAGCTCATTTGCTAGACACTGAAGCCAAGATTGGATTTGTTCTCGAGGTTCAGCGTCCGTCTTATGGTGCTGACATTTACTGTCCTAAAGAAGAAGTGTGAAAATTGTTGGCATGCATTTTGTATAATGCTCTGCTTTCTCCTGTATTTTCTAAGGGTTTGCTTCCTCATGGTAACGGCCAGTGCTGTGATGGGGAGCAAACCCAGCATCTTTAGTTTTGTGAGTCGTGTCACTTGACCACTAGCCAACGCTGTCCCACCTTCTCAAGGTTGAGCGGCCATCTTATGGTGCCGACATTTATTGTCCTAAAGAAAAAGTGTGAGCGAATTGTGCACGTGATGTTGATGAACTGTTGTACAACTCTGATGTTGATGGACTATTGTACAGCTTTGATGTTAGTGGAGTGCGGTACAATTTTGATGTTGATGGACTATTGTACAACTTTGATGTTGAAGGACTGTTGTACAGCTCTGATGTTGATGGGCTGTTGTACAGTGTAACAGATCTTAGCTGTAGAGACAATATATAGGTAGGGGCTTAAACATGTTTTAACATGTTACAGTTGAGAGGAAGATTAGAAAGAGCTTAGGCAACCATATTTTTTCTTTCTTCTTCGTGGGATTTGAGTCAGCGCAGCTGAACTCAGTCCCGCCAGAATTTGAGTAACCAAATCTAACCACGTTCGCTTTGTCTCAAACCGCGCATGTGGGAGTTTTGGTAAACATACGTAACCTGACGTAAGTTTCACGCCATGTGTTTACACCTGGAACGATAGTGCTAGACTTGTTGCCGCTAACAAATCCGCGTCATCTGGATACCACGCGAACAGGATGGGGGCTAATGGCAAGCAGACGGACAAAAAAGGCGGGCCGGTTTGGAAATCACGTAATTCGGGGATGCAGATCGAATATAAATCCAGGCAGAGAAACGTGAGGGCACTACTTGAGAAGAGATTCGATAGAGACGCTCAGTTGAGACCAGCCAGCGGAGAGAAAAGACTTGACTTCAGACATTACAGGAGAACACTTTTGAAGGGGGCGTCAGTTGAGGGCAAGCGATGGAAATATGCAGTTGAGGCAGATTTGAGTTGAGAACCACAGAGAGAGAACATTTCACTTCAGAGACAGAGGTACTTTGGAAACAGACACTCAGTGGAGGGCAGGCGACGAAGATATGCAGTTGAGGCAGATTTAAGTTGAGATTTAGGCGACGGAGAGAGACAGTTGAGATAGACATGCAGCAAGCAAGGTAACTACCCTAATATTATGTAGTGGTCGTAATTACAAGTCGTCAGTAGCTTATAGAAGTAGTCATCCCATTCATAATATTGACGCCGTCCTACTAATCACGTCGACATCCTCTTGATCACGTGAATGTAAGTCTTCGGTCGCAGCTAGAGGCAGTTATGCAGTGATCACACATTTCATGCAGTCTATCCTGAACACGTTGAGACCACCTTGATCTACCGCCGACAAAGAGAAACAAGACCACGGACGTCATACCTGGGTTCAAAACCTACGAGCTTCACCATCAGCGGCAATCCGCAACTAAGTTCGATCACAGCAGGCCAGATTAGGAGAGGAGAAAGAACCGGACAATAACAGTATCGATAAGGTTAGGTTTAGCGGTAGGAGTGTTTTAGATAAGCTTGTGAGAGAAAGAATTTCAGTTGTTAGAGAGTTTGTAGTTAGCAGTGTTACTGAAATACATAATCTCTTGTACTGTGTTCATATTTAGTGTTATTTGAATTTGTTTAGAGTGAGAGAGAGAGTGCACTAGAACAAAGCAGACCCTTTTACAGTCTGAGACAGAGCTCCATCAAATCAATCGGCTCTTGTACAGCAGGTCTGATGTTGATGGACTGATATACATGTCTGATGTTAATGAACTGATGTACAGGTCTGATGATGGCCAGCAGTTAAATGAAGTAATTTTGGTTTGCAGAACATTGCTATCAAGTCGAACCAAAATCCTAATTCAGCCATACTCTTCTACTATGAGACACGGCCAACTGTAATTAATAGTGCAGGCATTGTTTGGGACGAGGTTATAAACTGAGTTATGCGAAATGACTCCCTCAGCTGACAGTTGGATATTAGGGTGCACTGATCTAGAAAATATATTGGTATAGTGAATGATTTGACAATCCTGCACTCTGATGTAGTTGACTTGGGACATTCGCTGCCCATTGAGATGTGTGTTATTGGCGATGCTGGATGATTTGGATTAGGGCACAGAAATGAACGAGGAGAACATCTAATGGCATTTTGTGTGGAAAACAATCTCTCCATCGCAGATACGCTACAACACCCCAGACGATTATATACATGGACGTCACCAGGCGGGAAAAGCAGGAATCAAATAGATTATATTCTGATCCAACAAAGATGGAGGTCAGGTGTATCTTCCGCGAAGACACTACCAGGCCCAGATTGCGACTCAGACCACCAGTTACTGGTCCGGACATCAAGATAAGATTGATAAATTGATGAAAAGCATAAGACCAATACGCTAAAACGTTAATTGTGTTCCACTAGAATACACAGAAGCGGTAACAAATAAGTTTGAGATGCTCATGGCGGTGCAAGAGGACATGCCACCAGATGAACTCGCAACACGGGCAGGAAATATTCTCACCTCATCCGCAAACAGTATTATACCTCGAAAGCAGCACAAACATCAAAGTTACATCACAGAAAATACCATGAGACTCATCGAAGAAAGAAGAAAGCTAAAACAATCTGGGATAGAGCACAGTAAAGACACCTACAGAAACAGCACTAGAGAAATCAGAAGAGAGATCCGGAAGGACAAAAAACAATAAATATTGGATACGTGTAGCAGAATAGAAGAATTACAGAAACAAGGGAAAGAATGAGACGCCTTCAGAGAAATAAAAAAAACTAACTGGTGAATTCAAACCCGAATTGCATGTCATACACGATACAGATGGCAGGGCACTGACGGAAAGCAAGGATATACTGGCAAGATGGAAGGAGTTTTGTAAGGAGACGTATGGTAACATCGGAGTAGGTCCTAACATAACACCTAAAGTACCGGAGCCTAGTAAAGCAGTGGTCTGTTCCGCAATCCAAGGGTTGAAGAAAAGGAAATCACCAGGTTGCGATGATATACACAATGAATATATTCAGACAGGAGGAGAAGCCAGTGTGCGCATCTACAACGCATTATGTAGAAATGTATGGCACAGTGCAATATGATCGAGAGCATGGACAAGATCTGTATATATACCACTCCACAAGAAAGGCGATATGAAGCAGTGTACCAATTACCGAACCATCGCTTTAATAAGTTATGCCAGCGGGGTCCTCCTGCGGGTCATCACGAAGAGGCTAGAAAACAAGCTCAATGAGGAGGTACATGAGGCACAGGCAGGTTTCAGAAAAGGGCGAGGCACGAAGAATCACATCCTCAACATAAGAAATATTATAGAAAATGCAGAGAGTACAATGTTGACGTACACACTTGCTTCATAGATTACACGACGTACACACTTGCTTCGTAGATGACACGACGTACACACTTGGTTCATAGATTACACGAAGGCATTCGATTGTGTACAACACCAAGGGTTGTGGGAAATGATGAGAGAAAAGGGGTTCCCATTGCACTTGAACCAGTTGATCGAATCTTTATATCAGGAACAACAAGCAGCGGTCCGAATTGCCGGTGAAACGTCAGACTGGTTCGAGGTTCAAAAGGTCGTAAGACGAGGATGCACACTCTCCCCATATTTGTTCAATATATGCCGAATCAATAATGAGGAACGTTAAGAACGATACAAATTATGACAAGTTCGAGCCATTACAATCGGCGGAAACGAGATACCAGAGCTGAGATATGCAGATGACACAGTTGTCCTATCAAGGAGCGCTGTGGGGCTGATACAGATGATCCTATCGGTAAAACAACACAGCGAGGACCAGAATCTGTACCTGAAAACAAGTAAAACCAAGATAATGAGCACAGACAAGGCAAAAATCAAACCTAAAGGTATCCTGGAGCAGCAGGAGATTGAGAATGTCACAAGTTGTGAGTACCTTGGCTCAATCATAAGCAACAATGGAGATTGATAATGTCACAAGTTTTGAGTACCTTGGCTCAATCATAAGCAACAATGGAGATTGATAATGTCACAAGTTGTGAGTACCTTGGCTCAATCATAAGCAACAATGGAGATTGAGAATGTCACAAGTTTTGGGTACCTTGGCTCAATCATAAGCAACAATGGAGATTGAGAATGTCACAAGTTTTGAGTACCTTGACTCAATCATAAGCAACAATGGAGATTGATAATGTCACAAGTTGTGAGTACCTTGGCTCAATCATAAGCAACAATGGAGATTGAGAATGTCACAAGTTTTGAGTACCTTGGCTCAATCATAAGCAACAATGGAGATTGATAATGTCACAAGTTTTGAGTACCTTGGCTCAATCATAAGCAACAATGGAGATTGAGAATGTCACAAGTTTTGAGTACCTTGGCTCAATCATAAGCAACAATGGAGATTGAGAATGTCACAAGTTGTGAGTACCTTGGCTCAATCATAAACAACAATGGAGATTGACTGAAGGAAGTGAGAAGGAGAATGGCTATAGCAAGGCAGAGGTTGAATAAGATGAAGAATCTGTGGCAGAACTCTAATAAGATGAAGAATCTGTGGCAGAACTCTAATAAGATGAAGAATCTGTGGCAGAACTCTAATAAGATGAAGAATCTGTGGCAGAACTCTAATAAGATGAAGAATCTGTGGCAGAACTCTAATAAGATGAAAAATCTGTGGCAGAACTCTAATAAAATGACGGACATAAAAATGCTACGAACTTGCATCTTCCCGGTGGCAACGTACGGATGTGAAACGTGGACCACCACACAGACACTTAAGAAAAGGATTAACTCTTTCGAACTGAAATGCTACAGGAGGATGCTCAAAATACCATGGGTGGGGGGGGGGGGGAAGGGATGGGTGGCGAAACGCAAAAATGGAGATATACTAAAAGAGCATGACATCGACGAACATTGGTTGGATAACATCATATCTTATCTTATCTTATCTTATCCAGAAAACTGAAATATCTTGGTCACATCAAACGTCATAATGGCCTAGAGAGAACAATATCGGAGGGTATGGTTCCTGGAAGGTGGGGCAGAGGCAGACCGAGAAGAAGATGGACACAAGACATCACGGAGGTCCTGAAGATGACAGCGACGGAGGCGGGCATTCTGGCCAGAGATCGAGTCTTACAGATAGGCTGTTGTGAGAGCGACGTTCTGGCTAGAGATCGAGTCTTACAGATCGGCTGTTGTGAGAGCGACGTTCTGGCTAGAGATCAAGTCTTACAGATCGGCTGTTGTGAGAGCGACGTTCTTGCCAGAGATCGAGAGTCTTACAGTCCGGCTGTTGTGAGAGCGACGTTCTGGCTAGAGATAAAGTCATACAGATCGGCTGTTGCGAGAGCGACGTTCTGGCCAGAGATCGAGAGTCTTACAGATCGGCTGTTGTGAGAGCGACGTTCTGGCCAGAGATCGAGAGTCTTACAGATCGGCTTTTGCGAGAGCGACGTTCTGGCCAGAGATCGAGAGTCTTACAGATCGGCTGTTGTGAGAGCGACGTTCTGCAAAGGATAAGCTACATCATGATGGATGATTTGTGGCTGAAGGTACAGCACAGTGAATGAGCTGACAGTAGTCAATAGCTTACAGCTGGCTGCTTGTAGCAGTATCAGCGGAGCAGAGCTGACTAAGACCATATTTTGTCTTCAAGCGACGGCCCTGGTAACAGGCTACGCTAGTGTAGTCTGTCAAAGAGAGTAGGTATCGTTGTGGAAAGGCAACATGTACCCAAAATAAAAACCAAAAAAAGCTGGAATGTACACTTTGGCCACTGAAAAAGTCTAGCCATGTTCTATTTCTTCTAGTCTGGTTCTAGACGCCTCGGGGAGGCGCAATATTCTTTCCTTTATCATATGTGTGACAATTGACATTTTCATTCCATGCGTTGGTGGTGTTTCTTGAACATGGTCAGCCAATCTATGTGGGTGTTCTTGTTCTGAAGGTCTGGCCAAGATAACAGGGATGAAACAGATCGAGGGAAACGGATGCTATCATTTGTGAGTCAACAGAAGAGATCTGAGACAGACAAGCCACATATAACAGATGTTAGCCGTTGTGTACGTAGACTAGACGATAGCAGGCTGTCAGTCGCTGCCCAGTCAACAATAAACATTTCTAACCAATAGGCAACTACCTTCCCCGAAGTCCTGGCAAGCCACCGGAAGTGAACATTACAAAATCCAGAACTTGCTTGGGATAGCCTTGACCTTCCTGGCGGGATCAACATGCTAAGCAGCGCATTAGCTGCAGCTGCCAGAGACCCAAATATGACTGCTAGCATCAGGGTCAGCGAACTAGAGCCACCAAGACCCTTTTACACCTCCACACGGTGATCCTGGATAACAGGCTGCAACATGGCAGTCTGGCGAACGAGAAGACTGCAGAGATCGAAGGCTAACCCGGTAGCAAAACTAATTGGATGTGTCGGACCGAAAGGTGAACCTATCGCAGTCAAACAGATAAACCATACATGATAATTATCGGGTGTTATGTATATTCGTCACTACTTTATAGTGCATAAACATGGGCACTGAATAACAAGTTGGAAAAAAGTATTGAAGCACAGCCAACTCTAGATCTAAAGTAGGTCACGATTGGAATGAGAAGAAAACAAATGTGGAGGTATTGAAAATATTGGGGTGGAACGAGAACTGACATCAGGGTTAGACAGTGCAGTTATTTTGGCCACATAACAAGACATACCTGACCTGTCGAAGATTATACTAGAGAGTTTGGTGGAACGGTGCCGTTCAAGAGACAGACAACGTTATAAGTGGATGGACTACATCAGGAGAAGGACTGGAAAATGCCTGTTAAATTGTACTATTACCGCAAGAGTACACTGGAGATCCATTGCAGCTGATCTTCGACGCAGAGATAACACTTGATCTGAACTGAAGATCCACAGCACGTGATCGAGCAGACCCACACCATGTGATCGAGCAGACCGACAACACGTGATCGAGCAGATTCACAACACGTGATCGAGCCTGCGATTCCTTTTTGGAATTATATGGAGGGACAGAGGTGCACTCTCGTACCGGTGTCTCGGGTCATGTACACTCACCTCAGGACTACGATGGCTTGGTCATGTTCGTCGCATGGAATATAGTAGCATTCCCAAAGATATCCTCTGTGGACAGTTGGCGGATGGCAAAAGAACAGTCGGCCGTTTACAGTTGAGGTTCGAAGTTGTGTGTAAGGGTGATATGAAGGCCATGGACATGAGTCTGACACCCTGGGAAGACGAAACTGCAGACCGAACCAAGTGGAGATGTACTAACCTGTAGGGACACCTCACATTTGGCGAAGAGAAACTCTTGCAACACAGAGAAGTGAAAAGACAACACAGAGAAGTGAAAAGACAACACAGATAAATGAAAAGACAACACAGATAAATGAAAAGACAACATAGAGAAGTGAAAAGACAACACAGAGAAGTGAAAAGACAACACAGATAAATGAAAAGACAACACAGAGAAGTGAAAAGACAACACAGATAAATGAAAAGACAACACAGAGAAGTGAACAGACAACGACGCAAGGAAAAAGACAAGAATACAATCTAGGTATATCGGTCAGAACATGGATGTGTCGAACCGAAAGGTGCAAATATTGCAGCCAAACTGTAAACTAGCGACACGACGCATTCCATTATCCGGACAACTTCTTGCTATTTGCAGAACCCTGTTCAGGGTTTTGGTAGTGGGAGATTGAGAACGAACGCAGAAGAAGAAGACTCTAAGTCATATCATCCTATAGTCAGTCATATCATCCTATAGTCAGTCATATCATCCTATAGTCAGTCATATCATCCTATAGTCAGTCATATCATCCTATAGTCAGTCATCTGAAATGGACTACTACTACTACTACTACTATTACTACAACTACTACTACTACTATTTCTACTACTAGTACTACAACTACTACTATTATTACTACTACTACTACTATTACTACTATTACTACTACTACTACTACTATTATTACTACTATTTCTACTACTCCTACTTTTACTACTACCACTACTTCTACTATTACTACTTCTAGTACTACTTCTACTACTAATACTTTTGCTATAACTACTTGTACTACTATTTCCACTACTACTACTTCTACTATTGCTATTACTACTACTACCACTACTACTACTACTGCTACTACCAATACTACTACTACTACCACTACTACTACTACTACTACCACTTCTACTACTATTACTACTACTACTACAACTACGATCAGTTACAATTGTGAGAGTATGACCGAGTTATAGTTCTTCTTTTGTCCTACTGCTCTTTGCTATTCGGCGACGCAGAGTGGTGGGACGCGTAGATTTCTTGTTATCGCCAAGTGGAAGGCTTATGCTGTCGTTAGTTGTATGTGTTTGAGTGATGCGGTCAAATAGTCATATGAATATACTGCAATAACCGTTTCTATATTGCAAGTGGAAGGTTACATCACAAATTTGAATGTCGCCATTTTGGGGAGGAGAGGGGGTGTTGAAGTGGCTAGTTACCCGGATTTGCCAGGTACTCAATTAAAAAACCTGAAACATATTTGTTCAGATTTTCTGATAACTTAACGTAACGTCTTTATACTCGCTTAGAAGACCCTGCAGAGTCTGTATACAACCAGTTTCATTTACATCACCATGCTCTAAAAACTATGAGCATCCAATTTATTCTTAAATGCATTAACTGATGTAATTGATGCATGTTAACAAACATGAACTCATGAAACAACACCTTCTCACAATAATCAGATCTTACTTTAATAAAAAGTATATTTCTGGTTATTTTCGTGGTTTAAAAATGTCTAGCCACTTTAGCCAACATTTGTCCAACCTGGTACAGGATGTGGCTGTTCTATTTTTGGAGTTGGTGTCATGGAGGATGACGATAGGACAGGGAGGCTTGTTTGTCAACAAGGACACGTGACGTGACTCAGCCTGCAGCGGGAGCTGCCATTTCTTGTGGAATTATCTAGACTCGGCCACGCAGGTATATAACTGTCTGCTGGTTTAGGCAGACTACATTCGTTTTCGGCGAGAAACATTCATACCACCAACAAGAATAATAATATATATTCACGGACGACGTTTGAGATTATTGTAGACTTCCACAGAAAGATAACGTAAGTCAGTCTTGGTTGTGGTCTGCTGGGCACTACGCCCACCGCCTGTCCTGGCTCATCATAGCAATTGTGATTATACGCTGTTTTACATTTGAGAGGTGTAATAACATAACTGTTTGACTGTTTCTCTGGCTGTGATGCTCCACTCATAATTTCCTGAGTAATAAATAATAGATTAATACTAACAGTTTTTTAGTAGACCTACCTTAACTACCTACTTTTCTACCCTACTAACTAATACTCTGTAGAAATGACAGAGTACTCAGTCAGGACTGGCTACAAAACCGCCATACCACACTTGTAATATAATTATACACTACAGCATACACGAAAAAGGTAAGGCAAGTTCTAGTCCTTTAGCAAACAATGTACTTTACACTGGTTGGAATACTGGGCATAGTTTGTAGACTACCACTACCAGTTTGAAACTGAAACTGAGAAACTGAATTTCTCATTCCAGTCGTGTAGTTTCCTTACAAAGTGACCATTAGACGATTGGAATGTTCTTCCAAGTCACACCCGGTTATTCTAGCGTTAGAGGGGTATAGGCTGTTGGTTCTTGGGTTGGCATAGGCCGACTTTTTCCTGATCAGCTTGCCAGACTTGAACATGGTCGTTGGTTTCACTACTTTTATCCAGCTGCTGCACTGCTTCCGACACCCATCATGTACATAAATTGGCTGCCCCTTGGATAAGTGCACTGATGAGGATTCTGGAACAATGTAATCCGCATGCTATTCCCATTCAATCGCGATGTGTAAAAACAAATTGCTAGTAAAATTGATGGCTAGGCGAGCATAGTTGATGAGGTCACAGCGGCCTACAGCATTCAATGATGATGAAATTAAACCAGCGTGCACGCACGATTTGGTCTGTTGGGTAAGATGAAATTCAGTGTTCGAAAAAACTAGCATGCCATGGAATAAACAAGTTGGTGAGTTCTGATGGATGAATCCAGTTTGATGATAGTCATTAAGTGATAGTATCAAATATTTGATGAAAGTCATTGAGTGATGGTATCAAATATTTGATGATAGTCATTGAGTGATGGTATCAAATATTTGATGATAGTCATTGAGTGATGGTATCAAATATTTGATGATAGTCATTGAGTGATGGTATCAAATGTTTGATGATAGTCATTGAGTGATGGTATCAAATAAAAATACTGCAAACCCGCTCGAGAGGTGAAAACATGGTGAAAGAATGGTTATGCGATGGTGACTGCAATGTCTACATGTACACCCAATTTCGTTAATAGGTGGCAAAATATTTGATTCAATCAATGTCATTGAAAAAACATCACGGTGCACAGAACTTACCCTAATGTGGTTCTCTATTGGTGGCTTGCTAAAGATATATTAATATCAATCCACAGCAGGTGATGGAAGCAGATAGAAAAGCACAAACAACTGGACAAAAAGTGCTAGCAGCCTGTAAGGTGCTAGGCCATAAACCAACTTTGTTAGTTCCATCATAATGATCATTGCATGAGCCGTGATGTCTCAGCTTTTGTGAGAATGTGCTAGCAATTCCGATCGCCACTACTTTGCTTACCTTTCATACCTGTTAAGGCATGTACCGATTTAGAGCCGAGTAGACTGGATCATCACACAATCTAACTTGGAAGGAAAAATTACCTGACTGTCAACTTTTAATTTTAAAATGAAAGATAAATTATCAAACAGCAACATATAATATTACTGGACTGGAAGAATAACCTGTCATTCAGTGGCAGCAACAACTTCTCTTCCAACGATCTCCGTCATGGACCACAGTGGATAATGAGTCACCTGTTTGTATCATCTGGAACAAATAATATGTAACTTGCTATGATTCAGGATTGGCGTAAATAGTAAGACAAATCATTGACATTCATGAAATGTTTGATAAGATATGCTCAAGATCTAATCTATGTTGTTGAAACTTTAGCATAAGGATAACTGACCTCTAGTCTTTTTATTTCCTGTATAGAACCAGATCTTAATTACTTATAAAATTGATTTCTTGGTTATCATATGTTGTCATTGTACTATTATAGCAAAAATAATACTTTCCTTTTTTTCAAATCACTTTTAGATAAACCATGTCAGTAACGGTGAAAGTATTTTTGGAATGTGCAAGTGGATCAAATGAGATCCGCAGATTTCCATTAAACATCGCAGCAGGCACTGACTTTTTCACTGCGGCCAAAGACAAGATCAGGCAGTTGTATCCAGCTTTGGCTCATGGCAACTTTACTCTCTACTGGCAAGGTCAGTTTGTAGTTTATTGATTTGGTTATTTTGTAAACATAATTATTTGTATCCACTTTTAATAATCACGATCACCTTTCTACTTCTTTGGCTTTCCAGGACTTGTAGCATTGTCTTTCTGCTATGCCATTCTAATCTTTGTCATTATCACAATTTGTGTCCATCACTCATTCTCTCATTGCTTGGCTGTTTGCCACCCTCTTTCTAACTTCATACAGTTTCTTTGTCTTCAAAGTATTGTTGCTCTCTGTACAACTTTTGTCCATCTGTTAGTTATGATATAAATTATATTAGATAACATCCATCAAGTTTGACCTAGAAGGAAAACAGCCTGTAGCAAGACCTGACACAATGGCAGCTTAGCACATAATGATTAGCAGCCTCACCAAAGGCAGGTCCTGTACTGCTAGGCAGGCAAACTGTCAACAGGGAAAGACCTGATGACGACACCCCATAACTGCATTTCCCCAGACCTAATAGGCAACATGAAGGAAACCAACCACTAACTTACTACCTAATAATCAAATGTCAATCTGGAAAGCAAATCGGTGAAGACAGGATGAAACCTTCTAAGGGCCAACAAGACCATCTGCAGAACAAGGAAATGGCTACTTACCATAGACCACTGAACTGTCTGATGGAATATCAAGATTCCTCTATTATATAACCTTAGCGATGACCTGTCCACAATAATGGGCATTTTTAGAAATTGAACAAAATAAAAGTAGGTTTATATCATACAACTTGGAAAGAAAGAAAAGTTCATGCCAGCTGGATTCAAACCAAGGTTTCAAAGTTTTCCACTACTAACTGAGCTATTATGGGTCATACAAATTTTCTGGATTTGCTGTTCTTAAATGCGAAGGATGTAAAGTTGGTTTATAAAATACTGTGTCACGTTTTCATAGAGCTGCCTGTGTATAGTGACAACATCACATGACTGAGAATGCAGGATTCTTCTACAATTGATAATATTAACATTCAATCATTAGATTCCACATACCACTACCACACACTTTGTGTTGCATAATTACCAGCAGATATTGCTGCGTAAATTCAGTGTGTCAAAATTGAATTCTGAAATGTATGAATCAATAGTATATCGTCAAAAAAAGGTTTTAAAAATTAAAGAAATAATTGAAAAGGCTTTTATACTTGTACTTGGAAAGAACAATAAATTCTGCAAATCGGATTTGAACCAATCTAGGAAATTATAAATGTTGATATGAGTGGGTGTAGATGCTAACGATCACATGGTTCTGGCAGCGTGTAGATGCTAACGATCACATGGTTCTGGGAGCGTGTAGATGCTAACGATCACATGGTTCTGGGAGCGTGTAGATGCTAACGATCACATGGTTCTGGGAGCGTGTAGATGCTAACGATCACATGGTTCTGGGAGCGTGTAGATGCTAACGATCACATGGTTCTGGGAGCGTGTAGATGCTAACGATCACATGGTTCTGGGAGCGTGTAGATGCTAACGATCACATGGTTCTGGCAGCGCCAAATGGTGAGAATTATGTTTTGGGATGTTCATTAATTCAATGTATTCTTTTTGTATATATTTTAGACATTGTATATTTACGTATTTGATTTATTTGGTCTTAATAGACAAATAATTTATGTATTTATTTGTTATAATACATATTGTTGTCACTGATTTTGAAAGCAATAACAACTGCCGAAGACAGATGTGTCGGACCGAAAGGTGCAAATATCAAAGTCAAGCTGTCAACTAGCGAAACAACGCTTTCTGTTCTACGAACTACATCCTGCTACTTGCAAAGCCCTGTTCAGGGCTTGGTAGCCGGAGATTGAGAACATTCAGGGCTTGTTAGCGGGAGATTGAGAACAAACGAAGAAGTAGAAGAAGAAAGCAATAACACAAAACACGAGAACAATATTTATATATGTTGTAATGTTATGTAATTCTGGTTCGACATTGGATATTGACAGACTCTGATGGTGACCGTGTGGCTTTCTCATCCACTGAGGAGATGAAAGACGCCATAGCCTTTACATCGGATGGAGTGTTGCGTGTGTACATACCTGGTAAGTTGGGTGGTCTTAGATTCTGTAGACATGAGAACTTTTTAAACATTTTGACTCTGTAACATTGTAAGGGTTCCCTGGCTGCCATAATTGTGAGGATTGAATTTGAACACTGTACATCATTAAGAATTTGGTAAGATGTGACTCAAGGGGGTTGTGTATGGCCCTGCCAATGTCATTATGTAAAACAAAGTACTATAGCCAGAAACAACCAATGCAGAGCCAATAAATTCTTGTGAGTACTGCTGTAATAGCCCCATGCTCCTACTGGACCATGATGTTTGAGATGTGATAAATGAGAATGGGTTCACCCAGGTGATAATGGTCATCTGTTATAGGATATATTTCTTTTTGGATCAGTTTGATATGAGTTGTATCATGATAGTACATCTCTAGTTGTTCTTCATTGAGACATATGATGTAGACTATCATCTTGTAGAGCTGCTTCCCTTATGGTTGTCAATATTGAACTGTGTTTGTACAGAGCCAATGGAGACTGGAGAATCACCTGATAAGGGTCAGCAACAACAAAAGGCGTCGGACAAACAGAAGCCGCAGCCACAGGGACAAAGTCAAAGCCGGTCTCAGGGTCCGAAGCCTGGGCACGGTCCAGGTCAGCGCACAGAAACCGCTGATGGACAAGTCCATGTGGGTGTGACCTGTGATGGATGTGAGGGTCCAGTAGTTGGCATCCGCTACAAGTGCTGTATCTGCCCTGACTTTGATCTCTGCCAGGCCTGTGAAGGGAAGGGGTTGCACACAGAGCATGACATGTTTAAGATAAGCCAACCTCGTGTCAGCCCACTGGTGAGTTGGCAAATTTTCTTGTATGTATATTGACACTAAGGGTTGGAATACTGCATTGACTGTCCATCTTTTTTGACCATTGACTTTCTGTCTTTGTTGACCATTGACTGTCCACCTTTGTTGACCATTGACTGTCTGTCTCTGTGCACCATTGACTGTCTGTCTCTGTGCACCATTGATCATCTGTCTCTCTGCATCATTGGCTATCTGTCTGTCCACCATTGACTATCCATCTGTCTACCATTGACTGTCCACCTTTGTTGACCATTGACTGTCTGTCTCTGTGCACCATTGACCATCTGTCTCTCTGCATCATTGGCTATCTGTCTCTGTCCACCATTGACTATCCATCTGTCTACCATTGACTGTCCACCTTTGTTGACCATTGACTGTCTGTCTCTGTGCACCATTGACTGTCTGTCTCTGTGCACCATTGACCATCTGTCTCTCTGCATCATTGGCTATCTGTCTCTGTCCACCATTGACTGTCCATCTCTCTTCTGATCTGTTGTTTTCTTCAATTTATATTTTTAAAACAGACTTTTCTAAACTATATAGTTACTATTTTATGAGATGTTTGTATTTATTTGTGGTAACTGTTCTAATCTAGTCTAGGCCATTCTTATTGGCTAAGTTTGTTACTGTTCTAGCTAGTCTATGCCATTTCTTATTGGCTAAGTTTGTGACTATTCTAGCTAGTCTATGCCATTTCTTAGTGGCTAACTTTGTGACTGTTTTAGCTAGTCTATGCCATTTCTTATTGGTTAAGTTTGTGACTATTCTAGCTAGTCTATGCCATTTTTTATTGGCAAAGTTTGTGATTGTTCTATCTGGTCTATGTCATTCTTATTGGCTAAGTTTGTGACTGTTCTAGCTAATCTAGGTCATTTCTCATTGGCTAAATACTGGTCACCATACATGTGTGCTCACTTCAATTGGAGCATGAGGTTCCTACTGCACTGTGTTTGTGTCCTCTATTTATGTGCTTCTGAAGTAATGGTTTCTGTACACTATGTTTTACATGATGATGTTGCTTACCATATACACAGGTCTCCTCTGTATTTACCATTTGTGACTGCATACCAGAGTGTTGTGGGCCATTTCTTTCTTCCCTAACAAGGTGTCCATACATGGGAACCATTAGACAAGCAAAACAAATATGAGTTGTGTGTATGATAGTAGTCTGTGTTATCAACTGTTGATAAACTATGAGTTGTGTGTATGATAGTAGTCTGTGTTATCAACTGTTGATTGTAGTAAAATGTCAACAAAATCAGAGAATAAAACAAAAGTCAGTCCTCCACCACGTCAGTGAGATTAAAGACAGATATCACGTCCCAGACAAAAGTCAGTCCTCCACCACATCAGTGAGATTAAAGACAGATATCACGTCCCAGACAAAAAGTCAGTCCTCTACCACATCAGTGAGATTAAAGACAGATATCACGTCCCAGACAAAAGTCAGTCCTCCACCACATCAGTGAGATTAAAGACAGATATCACGTCCAGACAAAAGTCAGTCCTCCACCACATCAGTGAGAATAAAGACAGATATCTCGTCCCAGACAAAAGTCAGTCCTCCACCACATCAGTGAGATTAAAGACGGATATCATGTCCCAAACAAAAGTCAGTCCTCCACCATATTCCAGACAAAAGTCAGCCCTCCAACATGTCCCAGACAAAAGTCAGCCCTCCACCATGTCCCAGACAAAAGTCAGCCCTCCACCACGTCAGTGAGATTAAAGGCAGATATCATGTCCCAAACAAAAGTCAGTCCTCCACCACGTCCCAGACAAAAGTCAGTCCTCCACCACGTCCCAGACAAAAGTCAGCCCTCCACCACGTCCCAGACAAAAGTCAGCCCTCCACCACGTCAGTGAGATTAAAGTAAGATATCATGTCTAAGACAAAAGACAAGAAACACAGAGAGCAACAAGAAATTTACCACCACATACATGTCTAAAAATGCCATAAATTAAAACAAAATTAACAGAAAATACAAGAAGTGCTGATCCAGTCAGTCTTAAGAGAGCATCACAGAGAACGATTGACACATACCCAGAAGAATGGATACATGACTATACTGATGGATCTGCTTTTAAGGCCACCATTAAAGCAGGATATGGAGTCTACATAGAGTATCCAGACAGAATATCTGATGAATTGTTTGATGTCTGTGGGGAGATATGTTCAAATTATGAGGCAGAAATAACAGCAGTGGAAGTAGCTCTGTGACACTTGAGGACTGCATCTGATGCTTTCCCATCAAAAGCCCAAAGCATCGTAATCTTTACAGACTCATTATCTGCCCTTCAAGCTCTGGAAGACGGTGGTCACTGTAGGCCTGAACTTACCCAAATATCTCTAGATGCCAACCAACTTCTCACATCCCATGTAGTCAGAATAGTTATACAATAGATCCCTGGTCACTCAAATACACCTGGCAGTGACAAGGCAAACAGACTGGCTAAGAAGGGATCAAGTCAAGAAGCAAAATACACACCAACAACCCTACAGACAGCCAAACAACTACTGAAGGCTGCGAACAGCGTGACTGAATAGATAGGCAATGGGAAATACTGGGAGAGAAATCTACAAACATATGGCCATCCCCAATTCACAAAGACAGCATCATCCTCATGAAAAGGAGAGACCAAAGCACCATTTTCCGACTTTGCACTCAGCACATACAACTTAAGTCACTTGAACAGAATCTAACCAGAACATACTCCAGAGTGCCGGCTGTGCACACATCCCTATGAAACTGTTGAACATCATCTTTTTGAATGTTTGGCGCTTGCAGGTGTTAAGAAAGAGTTTGTTCCTCCTAGGCCAGACAAATGTAGCACTTTGTACGGAATTAAACAATAGCTTACAAACTCTTGCTGATATCACTATATGGCATTGGGCCAAAGGGCAGGAGCCCATAGGCTGCTGGATCAATAACCATAAACTGTTAATAAACTATGAGTTGTG
Source organism: Ariolimax columbianus (assembly GCA_036924085.1). Taxonomy (NCBI): domain Eukaryota; kingdom Metazoa; phylum Mollusca; class Gastropoda; order Stylommatophora; family Arionidae; genus Ariolimax; species Ariolimax columbianus. The sequence goes on along the minus strand of JAVGWX010000018.1, from coordinate 602,990 downwards.
TGTATGATAATATTCTGTGTTATCAACTGTTGATAACCTATGAGTTGTGTGTATGATAATATTCCGTGTTATCAACTGTTGATAAACTATGAGTTGTGCATATGATAGTATTCTGTGTTATCAACTGTTGATAAACTATGAGTTGTGTGTATGATATTCTGTGTTATCAACTGTTGATAAACTATGAGTTGTGTGTATGATATTCTGTGTTATCAACTTTTGATAAACTATGAGTTGTGTGAATGATACTATTCTGTGTTATCAACTGTTGATAAACTCACTCAAGTAGTGTTGTGCACACATTGAACAATTTCAATGATTGATATCTCTAGAATTTCCTGCCACCACACCTGGGCCGTTACATTAACCGGTTCATGAAAGGTATGGCACCCGGAGCCGCAGCTGCCCCTAATGTCAATGCCAGCGAGGGTGCCGACTCACAGCCCAGTTCAAGCAAGGAGGACAAGGAGAAAGAGAGAGCCTCATACGAGGAGTACTTGAATGATGTTGGGGCTGATATTGCTGCCTTCCTAGACCCTTTTGGTAGGTTTCTCTTGGTTGTTATTTATGTATGTGATATGCATTAGTTGATTGCTTGTCTCTGGTGATAAGTTTTTTTCTTTGTTTGTATATGAGCTTTTGGTATTGATCCAGTGTTTTACGTTGAGCTACATTAATACAATGGTGGATTGATCCAGTGTTTTACGTAGAGCTACATTAATACAATGGTGGATTGATCCAGTGTTTTACGTAGAGCAACATTAATACAATGGTGGATTGATCCAGTGTTTTACGTAGACCAACATTAATACAATGGTAATGAACTAGAGAGAATATTTGACTCAACATTTGCATATTGTATGTCAGGCATTGATGTGACTTATGACGTTCACCATGGCAACGGAGCTCACCAGCGAGGGAACTGCCAACGTTCTTGGGGAAGAGGAGGCAGGTGCCACGCGTGGGAGAACATGCGTCGTAGAGCTCATGACAACCAACAGGAGCCTGAGACCAGAGCTGCCAGCAGAGATGACAAGATGGAAACAGACTCTGCTCGCAATACTCCAAAGGGAGAGAAGAATGAAAACTCCAAAGAGGATGTCAGCAAGGTAAGCAGGTTGGTCAGGTGTTTGAGAATCTCATGTCTCTTTCATTTATCTGTGACAAAAATTGATTGTCAGTTTTACAATGAGTTTCATTGAAAATGGTTGGAAAGTTATCAATGTTTTGGGGTTTGCCCACCAAGACCCCTGTGGGAACCGTGGGTCACTTGCTGTGGAGGAAAGAATCAGGAAATCACTTGCAAAGGAGATTGTTCCAGGGGGTTATTCTAGGGAATGGAAAGATGCAGGAGTGATCCCTTGTTCAAGACGAACAGAAAAATCTGATCCAGCAAATTATAGATTGGTGAGTTTAATGAGCATAGTCTGTAAATTGTTAGAGTCAGTAATCAAAGAAAAAATTGTAATTTTGACAAATAATCAAATCAGAAATAGTCAGCATGTGTTTACTATAGAGAGATTGTGCTTAACAAATCTATTAGAATTCATGGAGGGGGTTACTAAAATGATAGACAAAGGGAAGCCAGTGGATGTTATTTATCTAGAATGGCAATCATGAGGAAACTTGCTGGTACAAGCTGGGGAGCAGATGAAAGAATACTCAAGAAACTGTACACTGGAAGAGTGAGACCAGTTCTCGAGTATGACATTGCGGCATGGGCAACAGCAGCAAAGGCGAACTTTGATAAAATTAACAAACTTCAAAACCAAACCATGAGAGGTATAACAGGAGGCATGAAGTCAACGCCAATTGTAGAACTTGAAAAGATTACAAATCTGCAATCCATGACCGACAGAAGAGACTGCAGAGCCCAGCAGCAAGCAGAGAAACTAAGAAGACTGACAGACCATCCAATGCAACAGAGACTAAATAGATTTGGAAATGGGAAATTAAAGTGGAGAAACTTTGCAGAAATAGCCAAAGCAAAAATGAGTGAAGACCCTATGAACACCATAACAACACCAAAGCCCATCCCTACTGTACGCAAACCCACATGGAAGCAGCATATCATACCGGAGGTGGTAGAAAATATACCAGGTATTGGAAACAAGAAAAGCCAGACTGAACAAGAAAGGAGAGACATAACCCTGAGGTACATAGCGGAAAACTACCCAAGCATGGACTGGACCCATGCATACACCGACGGTTCTGTAACAAACACAACACAGAATGGAGGGGAAGGGGTATTCCTGAGCCTTCAAAATGGTAGAAAAATAACACTGTCAGTGGCAACTGGAAAATTCTCAAGCAATTTCAGAACGGAGGCAGAGGCACTGAAGGCTGGAGTAGAAGCAATGCTGACAGGCGAAAGCAATGAAAGCCAGATAGTCCTGTTTACAGATGTCCTGGCCGTGGTTACAGCACTAAAAAGCCACAAAAATACTGAACTTAATGATTTAAGAGCAGTACTCTGTCAACTATGCCAGCAGACCGCACCAAAAAGAGTAGTGATACAGTGGGTTCCATCCCATTGTAACATCCAAGGCAACGAGGAGGCAGACAGACTGGCAAAAGAAGGTGCAAGACTACCACAACCAGATTCTAGTGTGACCTATGAAGAGTCCAAAAGGTTTATTAGGGCCAGATACATGGCCAAATGGGAAACAGAACATACTGGCTACACAAAAAATGATGCCTACTACCAGCTGAATAGAAGAGAGCAGGTCATGGTCTTCAGACTTCGTACTGGCTGGCCACAATAGACTCAGGTACCACCTATTCAACAAATTGAAGATAGGTGGCACCGATGAATGCCCGTATGGTACCGGGAAAATGACCGCTGAGCATTTGCTGCAAAACTGCCCGACATACGAGGATCAGAGAGAGCAGATGTGGCCATCACCAGTGGCAACACTAGACAAGCTCTATGACAGTGTCGACAGCCTCAGGATGACGGCTGCTTTTTTCGAAAAAATAATGGTTACTGT